>JAQQZS010000015.1:25348913-25361262 GCA_030068045.1 Platyallabes tihoni | reverse complement strand
GTACCCTGTCCAGGGTGTACCCCGCCTCGTGCCCTAAGTCTCCTGGGATAGGCTCCAGGCCCCCCGCGACCCTGAATGCAGGATAAAGTGGTATAGAAGATGAGTGAGTGAGAAACATGATAACTTATCACTGTGACATGCAGAGACCACGCCTTCCTAATTGTGATTAACAGACAAATAAGCCTCCCCTCCATCAATTTGATTGACATGCACAGCAGCCACACCTGCTTAATTGTGATTGACAGACACATAGGCCACACATTTGTTAATTTGGTTGACATGCACTGAGGCCACACCTCCTTTAATGTGATTGACATACCATTGTCATTTTGATTCATATGCGCAGAGCCCACACCTCCTGCTATTAAATTGATATGCATAAAGGCCACGCCTCCTTCAATATGACTGACATGCACAGAGGCCACGCCATGTAATTGACAGACACATGGACCACACCTTCATTAATTTGATTGACATATGCTGAGGCCACACCTCCTTCATAGTGCTTGACAGACAATTTTAGAATATTTGATGATTTTGCGGTTGTGGTCTCTGATGATGATGATGATGATGATGATGCACTTCCTCTACATACATGTGAGAAGTGAGTCACATGAGATATCTAACACACAGAGATCAGAGCTGAAACACCCCTGTGTGTGATGAAGAACAGCCATTTAACACAACTGTAACCAGAAAGCCAGTGTGGAACAAACATTCAGTCGGGTCATGCTTCAGAGAGGCAGCTCTGCATGTTTTGTGCATGGCAGTGCTGCTATCTGGTGTCTTGGAGCTGTAAGAATATGATTCTGCAGCAGCACTAAATCTACGGAAATCTAGGACAGGAACAGAACAGATACCAAAATAATCACAAAACAAATACAAGAAAATGTGCCAAAATTTAATTATGAACAGAAAACAACATGAGCAACAACATGGTGTGATGAAAAGGAGAAAAGAAGCGCAAACTCCTCTGTCCTAACAATGTCAGAAAACTTAAAGCTTTACTTCTGACTGTTACAAAGCACTGACACTGGAGACTCCTTCTATGCATGTTACAGTAAAACATTTCTCCCTACAGAAAACATCACAAGATCAGCTATTACACATATTTGTAAAATCTGCCTCTGTGCCTTCAGTTGCAATAAAATCGTATTAAGTGAATTCGCGATTTTGGGACGGCATGGTGACTTACTGTAGTGTTTAGTGTAGCACTGTGGCCCCGCAACTTTAGGGGTGGGGGATTTGATTCTCACCTTTGGTCTTGTCTGTGTGTAGTGTGCACGTCCTCCCTGTGCTTGGTGGGTTTCCTCCACGTACTCCAGTTTCCTCTTATAGTCCAAAGACATGCATTGTTGTCTGATTTTTCTGAATTGCCGAAGTGTGTGCGCATGTGTATCTCACCTTCCCTGAGATAGACCCCTGGCCCTGGATAACCTGACGCAGGATAAGTGGAATGGAATAAATATATAAATAAATAGATGAACTCTTGATGGTACAGTATTTATTATATGGGTTTGCAAAGACTGGCAAGGTCAGTAGATGGCGATATTGAGTTGTTATTTTTTGTTAGTCAGTTTAAGATTGTCTTTTATTTGGTTATTACAGTAGTCAGTGTAAATAGTACAACCGGGGGCCAAAAGTTTTGAAAATGACACAAATATTATTTTCACAAAATCTGCTGCTTCAGTGTTTTTAGATCTTTGTGTCATATGTTACTCGGGTATACTCTATTCTACATTCTATATTCTGTTCTATTCTGTTCTTAAGGTCTATATATTTCATTCTTTATTTCCATTTCCTAATTTATTTCTATCCCTTTTGATCATTTAGATTTTAAAGATCACGAAGCATTTCACTGCATATCGTACTGTGTATGACTGTGTATGTGACGAATAAAATTTTAATTAAAAGGTGTTTATTGACAATAACATTAAGTTTATGCAAAGAGTCTTCACTTCACTGTTGATCCTTCTTTTTCAAGACCTCTGCAATTCGCCCTGGCATGCTGTCAATCAATTTCTGGACCACACCCTGACTGATTGTCTCCCATCAGTCCTGTGTCATGCTATCAGTACAGCATCCTGAGACCATTCATGTGTGGTGTCACTTCTCAGCCAAGTCAGTGGGCTCACTCACAATTTTGCCTAAGAACAAAGCCATGAATAAAGAATGGTACAAAAACAACCATCCGAGAGCAACTTCTTTCAACCATCCAAGAACAGTTTGGTGATGAACAATGCTTCTTCCAGCATGATGGAGCTCCTCACCAAAAGGCAAAAGTCATAACTGAGTGTCTCAGGGACAAAACATCAAATTTTGGGTCCATGGCCAGAAAACTCCCCAGACCTTAATCCCAGTGAGAACGTGTGGTCGATCCTTAAGAGGCAGGCGGACCAACAAAAACACACAAATTCTGACAAACTCCAAGCATTATGATTGATTATGTAAGAATGGTCCGCGCCATCAGTCAGGGCGTGGCCCAGAAGTTGATTGACAGCATGCCAGGGCGAATTGCAGAGGTCATGAAAAAAAGGATCAACACTGCAAATAGACGCTTTGTATAAACTTAATGTAATTGCTATTAAACGCCTTTGGCACTTATGACATGTTTGTAATTATACTTATACAGTATACTAGAGTAACATCTGACCAAAAGATCTAAAAACAGTGACGCAGCGGACTTTGTGAAACTTCTGGCCAGGACTGTACACATGCCTATGTCAGACAGACACTATTTTTTATAGTCTCTTTTCAACGAGTCAGTTCACTTGGCTCAGCTCACCACTAAGAGTCGATTCTTTCAGCTCGCACAGTTTATTGCTTTTTTATCTTTTTAAACCAGACAAATATTAAATTTCACAGTCTACACAATTTGTCCACAGAATTTGCTTAATTTTCTGGTCCAAACAAATGTCTTTTCAAAAACAAATGTGAGTCGACTCTCAATATAACTCTGATTCAAAGAGTCAGCTCTCAGTGAGAGACGTTACTGGTTGTTGCATCAGTCGACCTACATTTCATGCACTCGTACGGTTTCTCATGATTATTTACTCAAATTATCATTTCGCTCAAATCACGTTTTCTGCTTTGACCTTGAGCACGTGATTCGTGCCAGTCATTAGTCTGAACAAACAGAGCTCTGTCCTGGAACTACCACATGTGCACATTTTACCAAATCAGAATGAAAAATGGAGGAAAAAATACATTAGGTGTGTGATGTAGCATTATTCTAACCTGTTTGGAGTGTTAATGAAAGATCGGGCAGCACTCTGACACTGCAACAGTGACACATGACAGCCTGAGGAGGCACATACATATCATCTATCAGACCTTCTGAAAGTGTGACAGGTTCAGGTTCATGTATATATTGGAGCACACACGCACTCACACACTCACACGTGGAACGCATGGCTCTCTAACGTCAGGCTGCTTATTCTCTTACATTCTGACACTGTGCGAAGTTCACATAGTGTTGTGGGCACAATGTCACAGACGAAAACACAAGCTCACACCTTATCCCTGCTTAAGTGCCTGAAGGATGAACGTCAAGGACTAAACGCGCTTCTTGCTCAAGACCACATGATAAAACTCTGCAAACATGGATTGTCATTAAATGCATGAATCCAGCGTCCAGTCCCCTTGCTTCCAAAAAGTTGGTTGTGTTAAAAATGTGTATATGATAAAGTCCGAAAGCAGAAGTGAGAACACAAGATCCTAAAGCTTGAGACCAGAAAAATGCTAAATGCATCACATATTATGTAATAAGTAGGCGGAGCTTCCGAGGTTAAGACTACTGGTACATCTAGAGGGAAATTACATCAATGGTTTTAAAAATTCCTTTACGTTAAAAATTTAATTATTAGGACTAACTACAATCATCAGCAACAGGATATGACACTGTACTCCAAAAGTGTGTGTGTGTGTGTGTGTGTTTGTTAATGCTCCAGTTGACATATGCATAATGCATTTTTTAAGGTAAACTACCTTTATTTCACCCCTCATTCAAATGTGCCATTTCAGTGTTTATGTAAATGAGCTCCTTCTGAGCCGCTACCTCTTATATGAGGTCACATCAGGGGGATAAACTGTATAACTGTTTTGTTTAAAATTTGCCAACATGGAGATTTTTTTTACAAAAAACAAGAATATTTATTTCTTTTGCATCATAGATAGTCTTTAAGAATTCACAACAATGTAATATAACCATTTTCACATTTTAATAATTTTTCCATTTGTCTCAGTAAGGAGAAAGTAAAAGTTTTTATTGGTTGAATGGACATTTTATTATTCAGAGGGTTCATGCGCAGCAAAATACACTTTATCTGGAATGCGCCATTTTAGTATCTGTCAAAAAAATACTGCTCAAATTGCTAATGTAGCAAATTTTTTTCCTTAAAAACATTTGTATATGCTGTACAAGGGGGAAATACTGTATCACTAGGTACAAAAATACCATACTCAAATATACTCAACGATACATGTCAATTATCATCTGTGATAAAATATTTTTCAAAAATAATTTGATACAGTATGTAGCTTTAAAGCTACAATATGTTACACAACACATCCACACATTCCAGCTTTAATGGTCATGAGTTTTCAGGCCCAGCGTCCGCTGCAGGCAAAGTTTCGGCTCATGGAGTAGCTGTGGTGGGAAATCTGCTGCCTGCCCCACGATCCGAATGGAACCACGATGATCGTGCTGTTGTCGTCAGAGCCGTACTGCAGAGCCTGACACACACACACACACACCCAGTGTTTAGACTGAGTTATTCATTACTAGATAGTTATTTCAAGTATGTAGGTCAAACAGCACACGGTCCTGACTGAACTCATGGTGTGTATAACCCTCAGATGAAGAACTGCAGCACATACTGTATCTCTAGAGAGACAACTAGAACATTTTAAATTGCTATTGATGGTTTATGAATTAAAGCTTAAATTGATTTGGTAGCTTTTTTAACACTTACCATGCACTCGCACCGACAGGGAAACAGCAATATGCAACTATTCAGTTCTAAAGACAAACTCTTATGAAACGCTGACACGGGAGACTCCTTCAAATGATGGTACATTTTTCTTTATTCAATATCAAGGCTTTAAGTCTATTAAAATCCACAGAGTTCATTAATAGTCCTGTGAACGGCAGCTGCGCCACTGTCTTAGAAAATGAATAAACTATTCTGACCAATTAGAATCCAGTATTTTGCCGCGTATAAAAAGCTTGTTGTTTTTGGACGATGGGTTCCAGATTTTCTACCAAATTTAGTCGTAGCCAATTCCTACCCATCATAAGGGCCCTCCCCCATCAAAGCTACAACCAGGGAGGTCAAAGATTTTCACATCTTTTCCTTGAACCACATGATTGGCTAGAGTTGCGATTGATGGAAGAGTGCTAAGTGCCTCCTATCCCTCCCGTCTGCAAAAGCTCAGCCAATCAGGACTCTCTTTAGGCTCCCAGCTGAGGGAGGCAACAGTATCACCCGGGAATCGAACTCGCGATCTTCAGATGATATGGCGAGCTTGTTATCACTGAGTCGCTCGGGGGTCTAAGAGCAAATTTTTATGTTTTACCCCCAAACAAAGTAGCTCCCTTCATTTAAATGGCAACACTTTTCAGATTTAAGGTCTAACAGTATCACTAATGCTAACGGGCTACCTGCTCAGCGATGATGTGGGCAGCCTCTGCGGAATCGTGGCACTGATTGATGACGTCACAGATTTCCTGGTTGCTCATGATGAAGTTAATGCCATCGGTGGTCAGGGCCAGAAAGGAGTCGTGAGAATGCTGCAACTGAAAGATGAAACCAGGAAGCCATTTGAGATACTAAAATAATTATAATTAAAAAAAAAAAAAAAAATTTATTGAATTTAAATAAAAATAAGATCTCATTGTGTTCCTTGTTTGATTTGTTTTGTTGTTGTTTCTTGTTTTTTTTTTTTTACCACTTAGGTAATAAGTTTTCACTCTGCAAAGTTATTTTGCCTTTTACAGAGTTTTGTGGGTGTGGCTAAACATACACATGTACATGAACAAAATCAGTCAAATCGTTGTAAACATGGTAGGAATTTTAAGTTTGTTTCAGACAAAAAGAACAATGAAAAATTTTACATGTAACTCCACTCTAAAATTTGTTTTTTTTTTTATCAGGTTTACAAATGACAAAAATGTTTCAAAGTAAGGGATCATTCCTTCATTTACTGTATGTTGAAATATTACTCACAAGTTAAAACTTTAATATTTTAAATATTTTTCTTAAAGTATGACACACTGAAACACAAATCCTCACTGCCGCACTCACTGTAATGCGAGTGGTCTCGGGTTCCGCAATAACGCCGCTTTGCTTCAAGTCGAAATCTCCGATGCTGCGTGTCATCGCCAGGCGGCTGTTCACGTTGGCTTGACCCAGACTGTTCCATGTTACAAAACCGCCACTGTTGCGTATTCTGATTGAAAGCCCACACACACACACACACACACACCAAACATATCACTGAAATTAGAGCAAGAGAACAAGCACACATACACACCGAGATAGCACCGCAGATAGCGTACAGCTTAGCAAACAGCACGTGAGAATGGGGACGTGACACAGGAGCACAAGTAAAACATGGTTTTGTGGAGTTTATGCACTAGTTTTGAATATTCCTTCAATTTCTATCTTTTAATTAGCAGAATTAAGGAATTTCCTTTTCTGGTCATCCCTTCAGGACACTGGCCAACCATGCTGCACTAAAATGCTAATCCTCTCAGGTTAACATTTAGCTCAGTGAAATGATTAACATTTATAAGCATAAGTTGTAATAAATTCTCCCAGAAATCCTTTCAGGTTAGCACTGGTATTAGCCTGCCAGGCTAACCATGTGAGCAACAGCATTCATCACTTAAAGTTCTCACATATCTTATAAAACAAGCTAATTGTTGTGATTATAACCATTTATGAACGTGATTTAAAAAAAAAAAATCCTCTCAAAGATCCTGTCAGGTTAGCTTAAGTAAGCTATCTCGCGCTACCATTGAAATGAACATTTATATGTTTGATTTACAAATTAATTTTTCATATATTCCACCAAATTAGCTTATGTTAAAAATATAGCTTAGACTAAATATTAATATTTGTGACCATGAATTTATAAATCCCCTGTGAAATCCTGTCAGGTTAGCCCTGGTATTAGCCTGCTAGCAAATATTCACAGTTCAGTCATAAAAAAAATCATCATATCCGGACAGAAATCCTGTCAGCTTGTCCTATGTAAGCTATCTACTGTAGTGCCACCATTGCAAAGAACATTCATAAGTATGAATTAAAAATCTTTTTTTCATATATTACACCAAGTTATCTTATGTTAAAATCTAGCTTAGGCTTAATATTAATGTTTATGGCTATGAATTTATGAATCCTCTGAGAATTCCTGCTAGCAAATACTCACAGTTCAGCCATAAAAATGCATCATATTCGGACAGAAATCCTGTTAGCTATCTCACACAACCCTTGCAACATTTATATATGACTTGTTTTTTTGTTTTGTTTTTTCCAATTTTGCATAAATTCCACCAAGTTAGCTTATATTGAAATCCAGCTTTAATGTTTATGACCATGAATTTATAAATCCTCTGAGAAATCTTGTCAGGTTAGCCCTGGTATTAGCCTGTTAGCAAATATTCACAATTCAGTCGTAAACATGTATAATATTCGCACATAAATCTTATAAGATTATCTTATGTAAGCTAACAAGCAATAAAAGTGAACGTTTATTTATGTATATAACATAAAATCCTCTTAGGTTATCTCAGGTTGGAAGGAAATTATAAAGAATGTCACTTCAGAATTCACATAGCTAATATAATAAACATTTATGAATATGATTTTTGAATATGATGAGTCTAAATTCCTATTTTTTTTCTTTCAGAAATCTCATTAAGTTAGCTTTGTTTATTGACTAGCTAATGTCATGTGCCTGTTAGTTAACTGTTGGCACATTTAAAGGTACTGACATTTAAATCATCAAGAGAAGACCAGTTGGTCTATTTTAAGAAGGTGACAAGAGAACAGACTTTCTCACACACACACACACACACAGTCCACTTAGCATTAGCCAGTGAATGCCATTCTCAGAGGTTCAGAGTGGTTCTGCGTAGCGCCTGTACCTCTGTTTTTCATCCTTTCTCTCAGGCGTATGGTCACTAGTGAGTGTGTATGCTTCACCCTTCCTGCACAGTATGGCCCGACTGTCTCCGACACTCCCAACAACAAGCTCTATCCCGTCTCTTAGCAAAGCCACCGTCGCTGTTGTGCCCACCGTCATCAAAGAGGCTGGAAAGTAATAGGACTTTAAAATGGTAATCAAACATAAACCAAAAACAACATGTCAAATGTTAATGCACAGAGGAACATGTGGCACATTTTAACAGACTGTTAGCTCATTTTTAGGTAAATAAAATCAGTCAGAGGTTTGTGATTCGTTGGTTTTGGTTTCCTGATCAGTTGAGTAGAAGAAACTAGGCCCCTAGATGGAGGTGGTTTGGTAGCAGGTTGTGTTTCTTTTTTCTGCTTCATTATAAAGAATAAGCTATTTGCACACAATTGTTTTGGAGTATTGTAGATGTAGAAGTGGGGATATGTTCGAGATATGTTTTTTTATTTTGGTACAGGGGACCGAGTACGTGGGGGTCTCTGACATCTCCAAGGTCAGTGATTCTATCCTGAGCCTGGTTTCATATCGGTGTGAAGTTCCACATGCTTAATGTTTATGTGGGTCTCCTAGAGTCTCAGGTTTCCTTGCACCTTCCCAAAAAACCTCATTGCTACTTCTTGGGTTGGTGTTGGTCTGTGAGTGTGGTGCTCTGTGATGACTTTGAATCACACTCTGGGGGAATTCCTATGTCATGTTCCTGGGATGGACTCCAGATCTACTGTGTTTCTGATTGCTTTTACTGTTCTGAGCTAAATATTGTTAGGCAGGCTGAGTATTACCTTGCTCTGGATTATTTTCGACTGATCTGGTTTTGGACCACACCATGTCTTGGCATGGCTCCTTAAAAAGTTATCTGGCAAAGTTTTAACAGGATTGTGTGAGACTGGAATGTTTTTGTATCCGTACCGTTACCATACATCTGGAACTCGGAGGCCAAGGCAGCGTCTACCTGTAGGAAGGCTTTTGTTAACACCTGTTCTAGATCCCACTCTTTCTCCAGACCCTTCCTACAACACACACACAAACATACACACACCACGATAGATCAGCCTGTGTGGGCATTAACCTGATATCCTCTAACCTGTTCTTATGTTGAGTGGCTGTTTATGTACATACAGTAGGTTTCAATGTGTGTATGAGTCACCTAATATAGCGTTCCATGTGTGTGTAGCAGAAGTCAGCAGCTTGTGAGCCCCCATGTCCGTCAAACAGAGCAAAATAAAGTGTGGAGGGCGTGAGCTCAGCTACACGCAGTCGATCCTCGTTGTAATGACGACGACCAATCTGCGAGGCCGAGCCCACATGGTCTAGGCTTATGCGTGGGATCGGTTTACCGTAGCGTATGCTGGGTGGTAACATAATGGGCGCTTCAATACGGTTGTCCCAAATCCCAAAAGAGTCCCATGTGGCTGGCCGGCCGCTTCCATCAGCATCCAAACGAGCAGCAGCAGCGGCGGCATACCAGCGGACCCCGGGTGGTGCTGACGCACATGCACACATACACCGGCCCGAACTCCTGCTAACTGAGGAGAATGAGCGGCGCAGAAGGACAGAGAAGGTGATGGCAGAGAGAGACATTTTAAATGTGCTGGTTTTCTGAGGTTTTTCGGATACTCCTGTAATAAAAAAAAAAACACATTTATGATATTTTGAGGACATTATACTGCACAAGCATTCAATGTTTAGCCATCTGCTGCTTTGAATAATTTGTCAACCCCAGTTTAGACCATCCACCAGCAGGAGGAGAGGATGGATCATTACTAATTTGCTCACTGACGCTGATACTGACAAGGCAACAGCGTCCAACTGCTAAAAACTTCAGCCAACAGGGGCCCTGAGAACCTGACACTGATCAAGAGTGGAGATCTGTAGTTTATGAAAGAGGACAAAATACCCTGTGTAACTTCACTCAAACAACACAGGTGTCCACCATGACACTAAAGCATCTGTGGAGGCACCTGCCCAGTGATTGCCCCGCTCAAAAGTTTGGGTTATTACTAACTCCATGGTCATTCCTGATTTTTATTTCTTTCAACATAGTAAAGCAATGCTGATGACATCCAAATTATGCAATAATATCCTTTGAACAGTTAATGTTGAGATGTATCTGCTACTTATGTTCTCAAATCCTTCATAATGGCTCTACTCCGAGGTGCTGTTTGTTAACTGGTGATTTCTGAGACTGGTAAATTTAAATTAACTTCTTCTTTTCTGCAGCAGAGGTAACATTTTGGTCTTGCATTCCTGGGAAGGTCTTCATGAGAGGGGTTTTGCAAATGCACTTGACAATAGTGTTCTTCCAAGAACTGTTCCAGAACAGCTGACCTTCATGTCTTAAAATAACAACTGACTGTTGTTGTTATTGTTACATAATTACCTAATTCCATATGTGTTCTTTCATAGTTTTGAAATCCTCAGTATTGTTGTAGAATGTAGAAAATAAATCACTAAACAAAAACAAAGCAATTTGCAAGTGATCCAAAACTTTTGAAACTATATGTATTTTTGGGTTAAATGGGGCAAAAAGTTGTGCACGGCTGCAACATTCAGTAACTACAGAATCACAGCTATTTTAGCTATTCAATAACCTTTCAAAGTCTATTTGTGGTGTGATAGTGACACAAAATCACCCAAAACATACACATGTGCATAAAGCTGTACTGTAACAAAGTTCTAGCATTCAACAAACAAGTCAAAACTCGTAAAAGATTAATAACTTTACTTACCTGTTTTATATATAGTTATGATTCTCTCTGGATGGTTCCACCCCCTGCACGCTCTCCCCGAGCCGGCATGTGTGTGTGTGATTGTGTATGTGAGGGCAGTCTGCATTGCAAGTAAGTAATTTACATATTTCAAGTCCAGCGACCAATCATACACCAAGACAGTTTCATCTTATTTCAATATTTCATAAATGGAAAGAGCAGTCACAAGCCTGGGGTGTTTGTCTCTCGACCAATCAGATGCAGCAGGGATGCAGGTGGATTAGTGCATGACGTGCAGTGCAATCTGAGTTAGGGCAAACTATACTGACCTATAAACCAGACTCTGTGTTACGCAACTCGATGAAGTCCTGATAACACTATCATCCAACATACAATGTGTGGTTCTGGCATGAGTTTGTCTGGCATTAACATTACCTGATTTTATACATATTAGACAATTTCTTAAAATGTGCACTGGTACAGACTTATACATGGTCAGTGTGGATGTCATCTGCTCTGTACTCCAAACAATATCTGGTCAGTGCTGCTCCTGTGGTGGTAGTGTGTGTCTGGCATAATGTTTGAGGAATCAGATGGAATACACTCAGTGGTTTGAAATGTACACAGTGTTCCACATGATGGGTGTGTCTATAAATAACATAGAGACGCTAACAGTTATAACAAGCCAAACAGTTATTCCTCTGCTTTACTGCTGCTCACAGACATGGGTCGTGCCTTTATTATATCACTGCCACTGTGACTTTCTCAAACAAAAAAAAAAGTGCGTGCAAGAGAATACATGAATAGATGAATAGATAGATAGATAGATAGATAGATAGAGTCAGGCACTATCAATTTTCATTCTTTCTTGCTCTTGCAAAGTTTGCCTACATCCATGATCCATCAATTATTCATGAAAAAAAGTAGGTTTAATGTAAGTATAAATCATTTATATAGAGAGAGTGCACAGAAAGTATGATTAAAAGAAAATGAAAAACAAAGGGTGAGAGAGAGAGAGAGAGAGAGAGAGAGAGAGGTGAACCCAAGAAAGTCATGAATGTATTCATACACATTTCACCTTTGGAGAAAGTGGGGCAGATATTTCACTGGGAGCCTTCAGAGGAAAGAAAGAGTCATTTAGTGCTTGTGTGAGAAGTGAACAGGTTTTTATTTGTTTTCACCTTTATTTTCAGTGTGTGATTGAAAATATATGTATCATTGATTTTCCTAACAAACAAGAAAAATGTCTCGGGTTACTTTGCTGTAACCCTGTTCCCTGAAAAAGCGGGAACGCTATGGGAACATCTTTCTGTGTTGCCGGTTGTGAAGCATGTGTGTATCAAACACTCCAAATTTTGGCATATACAGTATAACCTCAGTCAGGTGACGTCATCTGATGAAGCACACCTGCAGGTTATAAATAGGAGTGAACCAGAAACATTCCT
>JAQQZS010000015.1:25280425-25298911 GCA_030068045.1 Platyallabes tihoni | reverse complement strand
GTAGTTATTGGAGACTCAGGTAGACTTGTAGGAAATTCCAGTCCTGAACTATCGGACTGTCAAGTCCCCAGAGAAACAGCTGCCAACACCAGCCGAGGCCAGAACCGTCTTCATGGTAGAGTGAAACCGTCCCCAGACACCAGGCGCATCCCAAAGAGACACACGGGGCGTCCATGTGATGAGATCTCCAACCAGAAGCACCAGGATGGTTCAGACAGGTCCAGAGGGCAGAGGGAGTCTGGATCACTGGCAGCTCTGGAACGACATGTGTAGCTCGACAGAGAGAGAGAGGGAAGAGAGAGAGGGAGAGAGAACAGGAGAGGGGAGAGAACAGTTAGGTATGGTCACAGTCACATAATATATAATATGGATGTATATTTAGAGTGATCATGATGATGCACTCAGCACCTCAGGGTCTCTCCTGCTTCTCACTGGATGGTCTGAGACTTCCTTAAATGTAGAGTAAATCAATATAAACCAGCATTTATACACTTTCTTGTTTTTCTTCAAATATATAGATATTTTCTTTACTTCGCTCCTGAAGGTGTTGTATCTACACCAAGTCTGAAGAAAGGAAATGATCTCTAGGGCTCCAGGGTTCAATCCTGACCTGGCGTTACCCTGTGCAGAAGGTTCTTTGGTTTCCTCCGAGGAGGTTGGATGTGTAAGATAAATCCGCCCTAGTTGTGATCGTATATTCTCACCTTGCACCAAGTTACTCGCCGGTTCCAAAACTGAAAGACAGAATTGTGTTCATGCGTACACTTCATTATGTTCACCAGGCTAGTACTCGACCATTTTTCCTTCAGAACTGTCATAGATTCAACAAGGTGCTGAAAAAATTCCTTAGAGATTTTTTTGGTCCATACTGACATGACTGAATCTCACTGCAGATTTGTCGGCTGCATATTCATGATGCAAATCGCCCGAACCTCCATCACATCCCAAAGGTCCTTTATTGGATTGAGATCTGGTGACTGTCTTGACATGTTCAAGATACCAGTTTGAGATTATTTTTGTGACATGGTGTGTTATCCTGTGCTCATAAAGGGACGGACACGGTCAGGAACAACACTCTGTGTGGCATTGTGCTGGCTGTGGCATTTAAACCAGGCTCAATTGGTACTAAGGGGCCAAGAAGGTGTCTTCTACACCATTACACCACCAGCAGCAGCAACCTGAACTGTTGATACAAGGCAGGATGGATCCATGCTTAGTGCTCTCACTGGTATAATCAACATCCGTGCATGCGTGTACTGTTTACTATAACACTGTGACCACGTGTGTGTGCGTAAAACATGTTTTATTTTGTGTCTGTATGTGTGTTTATGTACAGCGCACGTGTAAAGCAAAAGCATGTCTCATTAGAGAGGTTAAAGATCCATTTTCCCTCTCTGTATCAGCCTGTTGTTATGGGTGTCATTGGACACCGTGCCACACACACACACACACACACACACACGCCTCCTCCTCTCGCCTTTACACACACACACACACACACACTCTTTCTCTCTTTAATAGAAACACTGATCTGTTGCGTCAAAGGTAAAGTGCAGGTTAATTTTTTTTATTTTTACTTTACAGCAGTGATTCCGTTAGCGTGCGCTTACGCAAGAGTCATTAGCGAAGTTCCTTGTTAATTTTTCCGATAAAACAGTGTTTCCGTTGTGCGCGTGCATGTGAAAAGAGTGGAGGAAGGGTAACTGTGTAAGACGACAAGGGGGAGAGGAGAGGGGCCCCTTACTTTAGCTTCACACACACACGCGCGCGCACACACACACAGCGCCTGCGCGCACAAACAGAAACACTTATCTGTCAGGATAAATTTTTTTTTAAATACATTTTTATTTATTTATTTTATCAGTACAGAAGCTTTTTTTAAGGTAAAGTGCAGGTTGATTTGTTTTATTTTTACTTTATATTTTGTGTTAATTATTTTTATGTATTTATTTTTTGCGGCTGTGGAACGAATAATTTGAGTTTCCATTATTTCTTATGGGAAAATTGGTGTTTTGGTATACGAGCCGCTTCCAGAATGAAATTATGCTCGTAATCCACAGTATATATATATATATTATATACACACTACTCACAATAAGTTAGGGATATTGTGAGAGACTTAGTGTATATCATACTTAATTATGTAATTAGACACACCTCATTTTGGAATGCCTCATATGGTTTGGCCATCAATGTCCCCTGACCTGAACCCCATAGAGCACGTCTGGGACCAGTTGAAGCAGAGACTGGATGATCGTACCCACCTCCACAGCAGAACTGTGTGTAGCACTTGTGGAAGAGAGATTACCTCAGAACATCATCATGAGGCTAGTGAGGAGCGTGAGACGTCGCCGTCAAGCTGTCATTGCGGCAAATAGTGGAAACACCCACTACTGACATTGTCAATTTTTGTTATTTGGGGCTATCCCTGTTATTGTCTAAATTTTTGGGGTAAGTTCAAAGGGAACTTTTACTTATTTCATTCAGAGCAAATAGGAAAAGCACTCATGTAAATAATAATATCCCTAACTTATTGTGAGTAGTGTGTGTGTGTATATATATATATATATAAGGTGCTTGCTCTAATAAGTTATCATTCTATAGTAACAGTTCTACAATAACAGTGTGATTAATGTGATGAAGTTTTCTTTAAAGAAATGTTAATGCAACATTGATGGAAGGAAGGAGTCTCCAGTGCGAGGGCTTTGTTACAGACAGGTTTTTGCAATATTTTCAGAACAGAGGAGTTGAAGAGCAGCGTGGAGATGCTGAAGTGAAAATTAACCTGTAAATATAAGTGGATTTAGAGTAGGTTTAGGTTTCTAATTATAGACTAGTTAGTTCTGTGCTCTCGCCGACCAGAAAAACTGACACGAGTCAGAAATCACTCAAAGACAGGCAGGATTTAAACAGAACAAAACTAAAATCTATTTTATTATCTGTACAGTAAACATTCTGAAAACATACTTTACAGTGAAGACAATTCAGGATAAAGAAAAAACAACACCACCCTGTTAAAGAGAACACTCGAACAGTCAGGGAGACGACGTGTGTATCATCAGGACCCGCCGCGTCTCAAGGACCAGCTGGAGCTCCGGGTCACCTGATGGTGCGGTACATCATGAAGTCGACCGTGGTGCATCGTGGGAATTTGCCGATGGAGCTCTCCTCCACAGGGGTGTAGACTTTGATCTGGCGCATGTGTGTGTCGCGGCCGTTCTGGTGGTTGGCCAGCACCGCGATCTGGATCATAAAGGTCCTGATGGGGTTGTTCACCAGGTCCAGGAGCGGGATGTGGATCCAACCGCTCGGCTCCACCATCTCCAACTGCTGCTCACACACACACACACACACACACACACACACACACACACACACACACCCCCTACAGGTAAGAATGCACCTAAATTCTCTCTCATAACATTTACGTTCTTCATGATTACCTCGTCTGAGGTCATCTCAGATCCACTGAAACTGGATGCAAGTAATTAATTAATGAAACTTCGTTACAGATTTCACCTCCAAGAGGACAGAATATAAGAGTGTATATGAAGCTCCAGGACGTGGGTGTGGACTCGTACCCGGATCTCCAGCAGGTTGTGGAAGTTGTTCCCGACCCGGACGGAGATCTTGCTGGGAGTGTAGCTCTCGTCTGATTTATAATCTGCGTAAATGCAGAGCATCTTCACCGTCGTCTTCCTCCTGTGACGGGGACAAAAAAAAAAAAAAAAAAAAAAAACGCGTAATTAAACAAAGCACAATAACCTGAGAGAGAAGAATACCCATATTTTAATAAATCATTTAAAAATAATGACCTTTCTAAATGTTATATTTGTTCCTTAATATTTATTTTTCCACTTTTCACTTTTTCTCTTATTTATTTACTACAACTTTGTTTCTCTTTTAGGAATTGGTTTTCTTCAAATTCTGCCAGCTTTGCAGCAGCAGCAACGACTTTATTTCTTGTAGGTCAGTCAGGCAGCGTAATGAATAATAGTAACCAATTACATTTACTCGCGTTACTGTAATTTAGTAGTTTTTTTTGTGCACTTCTACCTTTTTAAATAATTTGAAAAATCACTAATTTCACCTTTACTTTTAAGGATGTTTTGTTTGAAGTATTGTACTTCGCTACAATTTAAATCATATTCGATGCTGAGTAAAAAAATAAATGAATGAAAATGAAAAATAATAAAAATGAAAAATAATAAAAATAATGCAACGGGGCCTCCGAGTGTTGCAGTGGTAAAGTGTTCGCCCTATCATCCGGAGATCGCTGGTTCGGTTCCCAGGTGATGCTGTAACCTCTCACAGCTGAAGGTTTCGAGAGAGCTAAATTGGCCGAGCTCTCTCAGCGGGGAGGGATGAGAGGTATTTACTGTAGTGCTCCCACATTAATCATGGTGGTCTGTGAGCTCGAGCACGCAGAGGGAGCGGATAGCGCTGTCCTCCGAAGTGTGTTACGCCGCCCCCAATGGTGCATGAGCGAGCAGTTCGAAAAAAAAAAAAAAAAGAGGTCGGCTGGTGTCACGTGGTTCGGAGAAAACACGTGACAACCCTCGGCCCTCCTGGCTGAATGGTAGTAAGTAGCCTTAATGTGGGAGCCCCCCCTAGTGGCGGGAGGGAATTGGACACGACTAGATTATGGAGAAAATCAGGAAAAAATTTAACATTTTTAAAATAATGCAACGGGGAAGAAAAAAATTTCACCCAGAAACCACTGCACTGATTGACTGATGGAGAACAAACGCGCTAATCTCACAAGAACGATGGAGGAGGACAATACAGATGCCAGTGATGCAGAACCAGCTGAAGGCCAATCAAGGCCATCAAATTCCTATGAGGTAAACCCCTGGTCATATTTAAGCCACCACTTTAATTTCAAGCACAAGAAAGGCAGCAGCTTTATTATATAAAGGTGTTCCTTTAATTAAAAACAACTAGTGTGAGATTTATATCCGCTTGTCTTTTTTGAACTACACTACAATCCCCCATCCCACCCCCGCTGTTAAAGAAAGTAACTCTGTAACTTTTTACTCTGAATACATTTTTAATGAGCTACTTTTTACTTTTACTTGAGTACATTTTTATAATGGTAACTTTACTTGTACTTCAGTAAAATTTCACTGAAGTAACTTTACTTGTACTGGAGTACAAATTGTTATGACTCTTTCCACCTCTGGCCCTCAATCCCTGGAGAGCTCTAAGGGAGACTAAAGACGATACATAAAGACAGGCGGTCACACGCCACCAGCTTCAGACTCAGACTGGGATAATCACCGACCAGCACACTGTCTGTCAGGTGGAGCGTCTGAGGGACAGAAATGACGTGGACTTATGTGTGGAAAATTCAGTTAAATAAAGTCAGAATTGCAGGAAAATATTGGAATTGCCATAAATATTCAGACTTGAAAGAAATAAGTTTAGGTTTGCAAGGAAAAATGGAATTTCTGGAAAATCTAAAGTGCAAGAAAAAAAATATTTGGAATTGTGAGAAATAAATTCTGAATCGAAAGCAATTAATTAGGATTTGCAAGAAATACATTTGAAATTAAGCAGATTCTACATCTCACATTTTTTTTTTTTTTAAGACCACACTGCTGTACAGGCGGTAATTGGTTTTGTGAACCTCAGTATAGTGATACAGTATCGTGAGAATCATGACGAGATATTTTTGAACTTTCGTTTGCTCTAAAGCGTAACAACAACAAAAAAGTAAACACACCCTCACCGTGTGTAGAAATGCCATAAATCACCAGAAACCCAAATATTTTTGTTAATTCAGGTTAAATAATGATCTCAGCGTTTTTCAAACAGGAAGTAGTTATATTCATGAGCACAGGACCAGACACAATTACAGTAGACACACTAATATCCAGTAGGATCTTCTGAGTCTCTACCTGAACTGGATATTGACGAGGTGAGGCTGAGAGCCGTCTGACTGCCAGTACGTCTCCAGATTATCGTCCCTCAGCTGGTCCACTCCGAACCCTGCTCGGACGGATGAGCACAAAGTTTCACACCAAGTGAAAATCTCGGTTTCACAAGTAACAAAACCTGAACGCAAAACAGTTTTTAAACGTGATCAGACAGTAAACCATGAGCCACACCGACCGGGCTTGCAGGACGACAGCGACCACACGGCCTGAGATCCGATCTCGCGGACTGTCCCCGTGCGCTCCAGCTGTTTGGGGTCGGCACCCGGAGGGGTCTTAGCAGCGGCGGCCATCTTCAGTGTGAACAGAAACGCTGAGGAGACAGAAAGGATCAGGTTACTCACGAGGAACAAAATCGCTGATTCATCAAACTGTTTTTCAGATGTCACAAAGATTTAGTGTTTGTTTTCGAGGTGTGTGTGATTTACACACGACGGGTGACGTGAATCAGGAATTCCACAAGTACTAGTGCTGAGAACAAGACACATTTTAATCCTTAACATCTTTATAAACCATCACGTTTTTCTTCCCTGTGAGACTGATATCTGATATCCTGTTAAAATCTCTCTCACACACACACACACACACACACATTAGGCTTTTAATATGAAATGTAAAATATTATTATATATATTTCTGGCTTTCCTCATACCTTCATACGCTACTCCTTCAGAAAATAATTATTATATAAATGTTACAGAAAACTTCACCAGATATCTGAATTAATTAATTAATAACATGACGGTTAAACCTAAACAGAGAAGCTAACCGTCATAACCGCCACACTGTCTAACACCACACATTAACACTAAGACATAAAGTAACCGTAAGCGACACTTTAACCTGTGTAAAATAAAAAACATTATTACTTGTTTGTTTGTTTGTTTTTTTTTCCGATTTTAATCAGATGAGCTGAACATCTTCCTCCCGGTTTTTTTTTTTTTTTTATTCCGTCGCAATTTCGAATTAGCCTCTTCTTTCCCGGTCCTCGCGCACTATGATGACGTCACCGCGAGGCACGCATGCGCGCTACCTCACCATTTACTTTTGTTTTATTGTTTTTGTTAATATGATAATACAAACATGTGCAATTTAGAGACATTAATTGTTATAAGTTGACAAAAAGATATGACCCAGAAAAAAATTAAAATTGAAATAAAAAAGACATATTTTGTCTGTGTTTAAGCCTGTCTCTCTATCTGTCTGTCTATCTGTCTGTCTATCTGTCTGTCTGTCTGTTGGCTCCAGTTTCAAACAATGAATGTCAGTCTAGACTTGTAATATTTCACCAGAGTACGAGTTCAATATCGAATGTTCTTTCTGTTCATGAAATCTATTAAAGCCAAATTTATTGAATAATACTAAATTCCAATTAAGAAAATTATTCATTTAATATCCATGAATAATTACAAATATTTTATTAACATTATTTGTAAATCCCATTATTATTATTATTATTATTATTATATTGTATGTCTTTGCAAGGCAACAGAGCAATTTAATGTTAATCTATGTTGTAATTAATGCTAAAAATTTGTGATAACAGCTTGCAAATAGCTTTAAATGTTATTATTATTATTATTATTATTATTAATAATAACATTTAAAGCTATTTGCAAGCTGTTATTATCATTCATTTTTAGCATTAATTGTTAAAATGTCTTAAATTGCTCTGTCACCTTGCAAAGACATGCAGTAGTGTGTGAATGAGTGTGTGAATGTTGACCGGAGTTCTCACCACAGCTGTTAAAATGGGAATATAATAGAATATAATGGTCACCAGGTCACCACTGGCCTCCACAGTCCCTAGCTGGCCTACAGAGCTTCCTAGATTGACAACATAAATGCATTTTACTAATGTTTATTACTAATGGGGTTTTTTTTACTGAGTAAAATAATAATAATAATAATAATAATAATGATAATAATAATGTTAAAATTAAAACATATTGTAAATACTCCCATTCTGTATTTGTTGATTATTTCACCTATAATGATGATTACTGATCAGGAATAAAAACAATAGAAAATAGATCACTGTTCACTTAAACAATTTCGATTTAAAGCTTTTTTTATATATATTAAACTATTTTACAAGTACGTTACCGCCATACTTTCCATCACCGCATTCCCTTTAAATGTTATTATATTATGTTATAAAAAAAAAAAAAAAAAGCATGATGTAAAGTAGCAGGCTGGATTAGATTGTGATTTTGCGCGTGCAGAGGCAGTAGATTTAGCGCATGCGCCGTAGAAACACACCAGGACCGACTCGTTCCGACTCCGGCGCAGATCGAGCAGGGGGCCGCGGATCGGGCAGGCGGCGCGGGATGAAGACGCAGGAGTTTTACCGGCTGTTACAGAGTTACCTGTCGGAGGGCGAGTTCAACCCGGTCTGCAGCAGGAGAGTGCGCAGTGACATCCGGCGCGCGTGCGACAAGTTCATCATCAAAGGTAGCTAAGCTAATGCTAATGTACCGCGATGGTAACTCCTGCCTGATCTGCGCCAACAGCGAAAAAAAGGAAACAAATCAGCAGCTTTTAGGTTTATCGGACAAGAACCTGCGCGTGAAGAAACGTTTCCGAGAGGTTCAGTGAGCCGCAGTGAATCGGTTTGTGTTCGGATCTGAACCGAATCAAATCGACTCCGAGTCGAATCACTAGTGGATCGAATCGGTTAAAGGTGCAAAAGAGAAGATTTTTTTTTGTTGTTGTTGCGTGTTCAAGGTTATTCAAAAACTTACAAACTGTACAAAACAAATAAAAATCTCTCCTTATCAAACCCTCATCGATCGTATCCCTGTGTACGGACTGACGTCAAATCAAAACGATCACCTGCGGAACGATAAACGATCAGATTCGGTTATCTCTTATTACTTACGGAGTGAGTCGAACACAGCGGGTAAAGAAAAACGAAATCGATTCTGAAGAACGATTGTTGATGTTCTTTTCTTCTGGATGGGCTTACAAGCTCCGCCCCCAAATTCATAGACGCTCATTGCTAAGTTGGCGACTCTATTGTCTATCGATGTAAAACGTAATAAAAACGCACAAATAAAGCGAGAGTTACTGCTTTAGATTGTTTGCTTTTCCCCCCACAAAACTACAACGAACGATGAGGTTTATAGCTGAGCTAACGAAGAAGAAAGTAACGTTGCCCCAACATGTTATTTCGAATTATGATTCCAATCCCAATAATCCTACTTTGACCATCCTGCTGGAAAACTCTTCGCAAAATATTTTCCTTGCTGTAAATGTAAATACTATATAGAGATAGGAAAAAAATGTATTCAATTCGTTTATTGTCACACTGAGTCCAAAATCTCAAGATGTTTTCAATTAATTTTGTTTATATACAATAGTGAGAGTGCTGCTCTCTGGTGGTGATCAAAGGTATCGTGATTATACCGTATCGGGTGTGTCCTGGTGATTCCTGTCCATAGTAAATACATTCATCATTAAAAGTCTTGTTTCTTTTCCTGACAGATGGAAGACTGTATTACGTCGGTCCTAACAAGACCTACATGCGGCTGGTGGTGATGACCGAGGAAGAGAAGAGATTCGCCCTGAGTGAGTGTCATGGCAACACTGAGACCGGCATCCATCACGGCGTGCGAAGCACCAGGAACAGGGTCATCGCCGGGTACTACTGGCCAACGCTTATAAAGGACGTAACGGAGTGGGTACGTAGGGTCATGTGACCTAACCCGTTTTGAGCTGGAAGAAAAAAATCTCTTTAACTCATAATTTCTACTTCGAAAGTCATGAAATTGTCTTCAACCATGTGACATCATATTTAATACATCACTTAAATACATCACTCATGTTAGAGCATTCACTTCGCAGCTCGAACTCCTGTTCAGACACGACGTAATTCCGAGGTCTGACGTCCGACTTGCGAACATACAGTAGTATCTGCAGTTTCCTGTAATTCAACTGTATGCTTTTATATTGCAATCTGCTAGTTTTGTCTCTTTTTTTTTTAGCCTGTGTGTTTTTACCTTCCAGACAAAAAAAAAAAAAGCTTTTCAATTAAAATGTGTGAAATTATTTGCATTAATGTATTAACTCTTATTTCAGGTGAAGTCTTGTGAACGCTGTCAGAGCAACACCGGTAAGACTGTGGGGACGCCGACTGTGAAGGTATCAGTGGCTACACTTTCGATTAGCAAAAAAAAAGATAAATGTGCTTCAGTTAAAAAAAAAAAAAAAGATCATTAGGAGGTGTCGAGTTATTTATGGAAATTTTGCCTTAAAATAAAATCGAGGACTGAACATAGTATAAAATAACATATTTGTTTTTGCCATACAATAAACATAAATGACTAAATATGAGCGGTTGTGTGAATTCATTTATCTACACTCGCCAGTTTATTAGAAATACCTGTACACTTTTTACACTGATGCAATATTCAGGCAGAAGCAGCAAAACATTTCATTTCACAGTCGCGTCAGATGTCCAGTGTGCGACGGTTATGCAAGAGGAAACACCTTGTTGGAGGGAAAATGACGATCGGTTGCTACAGGAAGTCTACGGTAGCTCAGATTACTGCTCTGTACAAATGTGATGAGCAGAAACTGGACAGATTGGATGGTTACAAACGTCTCCACTGCGTAGTAGGTGTAGTGCGGTCATGTCTGCAGTGATGTCGTAGAGGTCTGAGGACTGGTGAAAAGATAACCAGGGTGTCTTACAGAACTCCAACTAGATGCTGAGTGAAATGTGTGGAGAAGAGAGAGTGTGTGGAAGTGGCAGATAAGGCAGACGAAGAGTTAAAGGCACAGAATAGGTCGAGACAAGATCAAGGAGGGAAGCATTAGACGTTTTAGGTACAGGCTGGTCTGAAAAATCGCTTTAAGAAGACGAGAAGACGAGGGAGAGTGAGACGGACAGTTGGTGTCCAACCGCTTACTTACTGTTGTTTTTAAGGACGACTGGACTGCAAAGTTGGCTTTAAAGGACAGGGACCCTGAGGACAGAGAGAGATCTATACATGGTGATGATGATGCAACCTGCAGAACTCCAGCTAAAGATGCAGAACGGTACTAAGAGGAAACTCTCCAAGAAGAAAGAGTGTGTGGAAGTGCTGGATAAAGCAGACGAAGAGTTAAGACAGAACAAAACAAGGTTAGGGAAGGAAGCATCAGATGTTTAAAAAGGAAGTCTGGTCCGGAAAATCTGCTTTAAGAGGCCGGGAAGATAAGGAAGCACGAGGCCGTCATTAAACCACAGAGAAGAAGAAGAAGAAGAGAAGCGCTCAGCTTGGCAAGGTGTAGTTCCTTCTAGTGTTCGATTCACCGCTCAGGTCTTCCGTCCTCCCTGTTAAACCTTCTGTTTAAACACTATATAAAATGAAGCGCTGATCCACCCGGACACCTTTTCTTAGTAGAACGTATATATGTGCGTATCTGCAGAAAGCTGTTCTGCTGAGCGTATCCGTCCCCCAGGCTGAAGTCTGTCCCTCATCAGAGCTATGTCCAGTCAGAGAGGACGTCCTACAGGAGAGTAACGGTCTTCCCATAATTACAGCCATAGAGGAAACGACTTCCTCCGAGGGAATGAAGCCTTTTTTCCGAGGTAGAGTCGCACGCGTTACTCTTGTAACTGCTACAATTTTTTTATTCATTCATTTCTTTTTATTTATTTTAAATCACCTTGAACTCCTTGTGTTGCAGTGGTGGTGGGAAAGGTCCGGACACTTCTGGATCCTCCTTTGGCTCAGCAGTTGCTGATTAAAAATAATGTAAGTGTGTGTTATAGTCTGAGTGAACGCTTTCGGCCAAAACACAGTATTGGTGCTGATTGAATTCTTTTATGTTTTTATGTTAAGGTAAATGTGTGTGGCCAGAGAAACAACGTCTGAAGTTTATGCACCATGGAAGTGATCGATCTCGCTTCCCTAAAAAAATCCAAGTTGCTGACTTCAGCCAAGATGAAATGACCATTTCTTAGCATTAAACTGTCTCGCTTCAAACAATAATCATTTAAAATGCAAATTATTTATATTTCTTTACGAGTATTGGTGCTAAACTTGGTGCAAGCTTCTAGAAGCACCTCTAAAAACTGTCGCTTAAATTAAAGCATTTCGTACAAAATGAAGTATTTTTCCCCAAAAAAATCTGTAGTGTCCGTAACCACATCATATTTATGTTGCAATACCTTAACAATTTAGCATTTTAGAATAAAGCACTTTTTCAGGTTTATGTCTTTTCATGTGAAATCTATAAATATAGTTTAATCTGAATGAAGTTAAGATCATTGAAAGATTTAAATTCAAAAAGTTATGGTCACTCAAACATACAGTAAAAGGGCATGAAAGTGGTTTTAGCAAATAGGTTTTTATGTTTTTGTTTGATAAAAATATAAATGTGTATGAAACGCAGGAGATAAGTGTTATGAAAAATGGTGTTTTTTTTACTTTACACACTTTTTAGCACCAGTACCACGTTTTAGCACATTTCCAGCTTCAGGAACTCGTTATGATAATCTTCATGCAGTTTTTTCTTGTGTACAGAATGAACAAAGCACACAAACTGCACACACACCTCACGCTCATACAACAACAACTAGAGAACAGGTGAGATGAGGTACGAGAGTATGTTTAAACATAAACCTATTGCACACACCCTGGTTATTGACACCTGTTTTTTGTCCTTTGTCTCTTTCTGCTAAAGGAAGTAGATATTAATTACATATATAAAAGATATTTGCTTCAAGAACTAGAAGTAAGGAAAGCAGATCTCCAGTACACAAAGCTGAAAATCAGAAAACTGGAGCTGGAAATAAAGAAAATGGAGAAAGAAGTAAGTAGTGGAATGAAGCTGTATACTGTAACAGGCTCTTTATCGTTTGTGTTTTAACCGAGATGTTGTTTTCTTTCCCACAGGCTGAACAAGATCATTAAAACACATTTATTTTGTCATTCAATAAAGATAAATTATCAAATAAGGCGGCTGTGTGAATGAATCTACCTACAGGAGGAAATATTTACACGTACACTTACTGCCAGGTTTTGTGTATACATACATGTGCACCTGCTTGTTGAAGAAGGTGCAGAATGTAGTACATGTTCTAGTTAGTTTAGGCCTTTATTTGTCACATACAGTGGAGCAAAAAAGTATTGAGTCAGCCACCAATTTCAATTTAAGTTCTCCCAGTTAAAAAGAAGAGAGAGGCCTGTAATTTTCATCATAGGTGAACCTCAACTGAGAGACAAAATAAGAAAAAAAAATCCAGAAAATCACATTGTAGGATTTTTAAAGAATTTATTTGCAAATTATGGTGGAAATTATGGTTCCCATCACCTGACCGAGGTGCACTCTGGGAAATGGAGTCCCATAACCAAAAAACACAAGCAAGTCTCTGGGCACAAAGCGCCCTCTAGGGGTTAACCCTGACATAGGGCTGATGTCATAGTGCTTAGGCCCTAATAATCTGTACATGATGGGTGTACGTTCACATTGGGACATCCTGACTTAGCCTTTATTTGTCCCATACATTACTGCACACTAAAAAAAATTCTCCGCATATCAGAGTGCCCTGATACGGCACCCCTGGAGCAGATAGGGTAAAGGGTCTAGCTCAAGGCCTCAACAATGGCAACCTGGTGGAGCTGAGGCTTGATCCGCTGACCATCCGATCAGGACCTCAGTTTTATATGCCTGCAAGTTCCATTATACAGATGAACCAGCCCTGGTTGCTACTCAAGAAGTTGTGTAAGTAGTAATTGACTAGATGTCATTTTCTATAGACTAAAGAGTGGGCACATCATGAAAATGTTAATCACTGCTACTGAAAAACGAAGGCAGAAAGAGTATGAAAGGGCTCATGAACATAGTGTATGCCAGGCCAGCCAACATAGGGTGGACCAAATGACTGCATCCATAATAATTTATCCTTATTTGAAATGTTATATATAAATCGACATATATCTACAGTACAGTATGTTTCATTTATTTCATACTCAAAATGGCTTTCAATTCAGACCCAAGATGGATGACATTGTAAATTCATGGATGACTTTATGACTTATTTTAATTGAAATAAAATAATACTGCATTAATATTGCAAGGAAGTTATTGAAATAAATTAATTAATATTTTAATTAAAAAGTATTAATAAACATGCAAAGTGCTAGTAAGTAATAAAAAGGGTCAAATGGCCTTGAAGCTATTGAAATTAAATTATTAATATTTCTATTAAAAATATTAATAAATATGTAAAGTCATAAGATTTAATAAAAGAAATTGTGCCCTTCTGCAGGACAGATGGACACACATTTTAGAATACATTTTGAGGCAATAGGTCACATTGAAGTTATTGAAATAAAATGCTGAATTATTACATATTAATTATGAATAAATATGCAAAGTGATAATAATGATTAAAAAAGGTTGTGCCCTCTGCAGGACAGATGGACACACATTATACAATAGATTTTGAGGCAATAGGTCACATGACCTGGAAGTTATTGAAATAAAATCATCAAATTTTCTATAAAAAATATTATTAAATATGCAAAGTGATAATATGCAAAGTCATTATACACCACCATGCATCACATTGACACTAACAGTAACCACATTCATTTATTTACTTTTAATATGAATGTTTATAATATTAATATTGTCTGTATTTCAGTCGGACAGTCATTTGCAGACGGTCCCGAACTCGTGCAGTAGACGAGGTGATTTCGCTGGATATCCAACATCCAACATCAAACCAACTTCACCGCGGTGTATTTGGTCGCCTACAAACAAGCCAGATTTCTGTCTCTCACAGACCTGTAACTTCTTCTGTAAGAGGCTCCTCTGTCCTCCACTCGTTACCTGTATTAATGGCATCTGTTATCAGTATAAAAGACACCTGTCCACAACCTCAAACAGTCAAACTCCAAACTCCACTATGGCCAAGACCAAAGAGCTGTCAAAGGACACCAGAAACTAAATTGTAGACCTGCACTATCATGAAATACATTTTCTTACTTTAATGTTCAATATTTAATTGTAGCATTTTTTTGAAAAGGTCAAGTTGAAGGAAATGTCACTATGAAAGTGGGTCCGTATACTTTTCACCTAAAGATATTTTTTTAATGAAATAAATCTGATTCACAGTAACATCATCTCATAAAAAAATAAATGAAACACTAAAATCATGAAACAATAATTTATTATAATTATTAAAATTAAATAAATTTGAGTCACCCTAAGCTATTTCAGTTTTTCAATTTGAAATGGATTGCTTGTGCGTGAGACTAGATGAAGAACGCTGGAGAAATGCAAAAGCTATGTTAGATTTCTCGCTTAATTTGTTTAGAAATATAATTTATTTTGCAGTTTCATGAGAAGCTTTTAAGTCCGTCATTAATGTTACTCATTTTATAATTATAATTGTTCAAAAATAACACATAAAAACTGATTAAATTAAATAAAAGTAAAGTAAAATTCTTCAATAAAGCGAATCTGTAGTCCAACTAGCGACCATGGAGGCCAATGGTGGCCACTGTATTCATTCCCATTTTTATGACCATGATGGGACCTTCAGTCAACATTTAAACACTACAGGCAATTTGGGAACTCAAGTTACCCTAATCTGCATGTCTTTGGACTGTGGGAGGGAACTGGAGTACCTAGAGGAAATCCACCAATCACGGGGAGAACATGCACACTCCGTGAACACACACACACACACACACACCCCTGTGCTAACCACTAAACGTGCAGCTAAAAACTGTTTATATCTAACAATTAATTGATTTTTGACATAATTGAAAACCAGGTGGCCATTTTGTAAATTGTTAAGATTTTTCTAAAAAAATTCTTTCTTAAATTGTCATTGGTGTTACCAGTAAGATATGTTACACCAGTTATTAAATGTATTAAAAAAAATGCATTAAGCTCTACTTTTTGTGGATTCATAAAATTTGAAAGTACAACGGAACCTTGGATTTTGAGCATAACTCGTTCCGGAAGCGTGTTTGTACAGTGTATCAAAACACTTGTATATCAAAGCAAATTTCCTGCACTGCACAAATTAACCTGCACTTTACCTTTGAAAAAAATCCTGACAGGGCCGTGTTTCCGTTAGTGTGTATGTGTATGTGTGACGGTGAGAGGAGAGAGGGGGCTACTGTGTAGGACAATTTTCACACACAAACACACACATGCATGCGTGCGCGAACACACTAACGGAATCACTGCTTTCTGACAGAGAGAGAGAGAGACTCTAGAAACTGGAACCAAGGAACACTTACTTTTGCTTTATGCGCACGCACATGTAGACACAATGTTATAATAAACTGTTGACTATACAAGGGGTAGCTCAGTGGTTAAGGCATTGGACTACGGTTCAGAAGATCCCAGGTTCAAACCCCACAACCACCAAGTTACCACTGTTGGGCCCTTGAGCAAGGCCCTTAACCCTCAACTGCTCAGGTGTATAATAAGATAAAAATGTAAGTCGCTTTGGATAAGTGCGTCTGCCAAATGCCTAAATGTAAGTGACACACGCTCACTGAGACTGAGCATGGGAGGCGATTATCCATGATCCCACAGCGCGAGAAAAAGAAAAACCATTTGCTCAGTTGTGATCACGTGACGCTCGGCAGACGAAGCGCATGCGTACCACTCGTATATCAAGACCTTGCTCGTTTATTAAGTTCAGATTTATTTTTAAAATTTTGCTTGTCTTGCAGAACACTTGCAGACCGAGTTGCTCACAATCCAAGGTTCCACTGTAAGTTATTCCTACGTATTCAAGAAAGAAGAAATACATTTCTCGTTGTAGTCATTGTAGAAGCCCTTACAAAAAATAACTGTAGTTTTCTACATGTGTAGTATATACGCAGAAAACGCAGTGAATTGGACACGAAAACACTGCATTTTGTATCTTTTACTGCAGTAATCCTGCAATATAATGCAGTAAACCTTCACTACAATGCAGTAATACTGCGACATAATGCAGTAATACTACAGTAATCCTGCAATACTACAGTTAATATTGAACAGCTACTGCAGTTAATATGTAGTTGTTGTACTGTAAATAAAATATACGCAATTTAAATAAAGCTGAAGAATTACTTACAGTATTTCTATAATCTAAATGTGTGATGTAGTGTAATACAACTACTGTATGTTACAACAAAATTATTGCAATTCATTTTTATTAATTAATTTAAAAAATCTATAAAGCAACAGACTTAAAACACTAAAAACAACTATAAAAACAGACCATGAAAGCACTTTTACACTTAGCAATATTACTGTTCAACAGTGCTGCTGCTAGGAGACACTCGGTATATGACATATATACTCAACCTTAAATGTTTTAGGTTGAGGTTGCTGTTTTTGATAGCGACCCTGTTAAGTAATTAAGATTTCAGAATGTAATGTGAATTTGACGACGCTGGCATTGGGCATTGGTTTAGAGATTCAGACTAATATTTGTCATTTCTCCGTAAGTTTATTTTTAATCTTTTTTTTTTCTGAGGCAGTGGCCTGGAACTTCTCGTTGATTATATGTGGAATGACCAAATATTATTAAAATATTAGCTCAATTTACTCATCTATAACAGCTGCTATTTGTTGGGCTGGGAGGGTCCCCTTAGTGGCACGTGCGGAGTTTGAGGCTTTACGGATTCTATTAACAAAAGACAACAAATAAAGCAAATGCTTATCAAGAAGAAAACTCAGAGAGAAGTGTTTTGTTGTCCAAATGAGCACCATTGGATTCATAAAAAGGAAGTGACCTTTCTTAGACTGTGTGAGATTTTAAATAATCCTGTAATATTTTATCAAGTAAAATCCAACCACACCTTTGTTGACCATAGAGTGATGTGCACCTCTTGACGTCTTTCTGACACATGAAGACAAACAGGTTTAAGACTGACTAAGCAAAAGTATAAATGTGTTCTGAGAACCCCACACCGACCCCAAAAAAATCTTATTAAGCGCCCAGACAAATCTGAATGACTAAAAACATTGTCACAAACTTAAAATTAGTTTTTAGTGAAGGAAAATAAAGGGAAGAGAAAAACTGTTTCCTGCCAGGAGTGAAATCTCCCCAGGGTCTAATGCTGAGCTCTTGGCCTTCTCCCTCTTCCGCTTTCCCAGAGTCTGCTCTGAGGTGATAAGAGAAACACTGGAGAGGAACACAGCCACAGACAGACGACTACAGAGACAAACACAGGACGTTTACAGCCGAATCATTTTATTAGCTTCTTAACACCTCTCACATTGTGTAGTATTACACATTAAGACATCAACTTGCACTTATATGGTCTATAGTTAAACTGAGCTATACATTTACAAATGAATCCAATGCTAGCAGTTGGCTACCTCTGGTTAACCTAGCTAGCATGCTAACGGTATAGGGGTTAACGTTAGAAAACACGCACACATTTAGGATAATGCCATTAACACCTCATAGCGATACAATACAATAACTGGTTAAATAACTTTTATATATATATATATAGGCGGCACGGTGGTGTAGTGGTTAGCACTGTCGCCTTGCACCTCCAGGGTCTGGGTTCGATTCCCGTCTCTGTGT
>JAQQZS010000015.1:25253409-25276244 GCA_030068045.1 Platyallabes tihoni | reverse complement strand
TGTAAAACATATTTTATTTTGTGTCTGTATGTGTGTGTACAGCGCGCGTGTAAAGCAAAAGCAAGTCTCATTAGAGACGTTAAAGATCCATTTTCTCTCTCTGCTCAAGGCTCAGCCTGCACTTTGCATGCTGTGTGTGTCTGTGTGCGCATGTCATTGGACACCGTGCTACAGACACACAGACCCCTCCTACTTTTAAAAGGTAAAGTGCAGGTTAATTTGTTTTATTTTTACTTTACAGCAGTGATTCTGTTAGTGTATCGCTCAATCGAGTGTCGTTACAGAGATTTCTTGTTTATTTTATTTAGTTCCAATTTTCTCCCCTAATTTAGTCATGTCCAAGTCCTCCCCGTCACTAGGGGGCTTCCTCATTTAAGGCTACCACTACCACTCAGCCGGGAGGGCCGAAGATTATCACGTGTTTCCTCCGAACCGTGTGACGTCCGCCGACCGCATCGTTTCGAACTGCTTGCTCACGCAACATTAGGGGCGGAATAACACACTCGGAGGAAAGCGCTAGCCGCTCCTTCCGCGTGCGCGAGCTCACAGACGGCCAATCAGCTCTCTCTGTGCCTCCGGCTGTCAGAGGAAAACAGCATCACCCGGGGTTCGAACCAGCGATCTCCGGATGATAGGGCGCCACTCGGAGGCGTTTGTGCACTTTCTAAATATTTTAGTTCTGTTTTTGAATAAAGGGTTGGAAATGAATGCTTTTTTTTTTTTTTTTTTTTTTTTAATCCGATTAATTGGAAAAATATTATTAAAATAATCGTTAGTTGCAGTCCTACTGTAGACGTTAGGTTTAACCGAGACAGGACGTCGTCATGGTTACCACATGATGTCAGGGAGATGCAGTGTTAAATGTTTTACAGAAATAGAAAAGAAAATAGATTTGTAACTCGTGTAGAATCATGTAAACATGTGATGATGTAATGCATCGGAAAAATCAAGAAAACGCGAATAAGTAAACGAGTACCTCGCCGTCTTTAATAGTTTAGTGACTGATTTAAAGTTTTATAAAAGTGTGATCAGCCGTGGTTAGGGGTGTGTATGTGTACGTACGTGTGTAATTAGCTCCAAAGAAAAATTAATGAAATTCTGTCACATTGTTAAGTTCGTCTCTCCTCCGACTCGGTCAGTCTGGTGTTTCAGTCAGTGTGAATGTAAATAAAACTGTGGCGCTTTTTTTTCCTTCTGCTCCTCAGTGAGGCGTCCAGCACCAAGACAAGATGGCCGACAAGAACACGCGAATCGCGATCGTCAACCATGACAAGTGTAAACCCAAGAAGTGCAGACAGGAGTGTAAGAAGAGCTGTCCTGTAGTGCGGATGGGTGAGAGAATCACACACACATACACACACACACACACATGACAGATCACACACATCATCTTAATCACGGCCGTGTGTTTAACTGGTGTGTGTGTATGTCCTGCAGGGAAGCTGTGTATCGAAGTGACACCGCAGTGTAAGATCGTGTGGATCTCCGAGTCTCTGTGTATAGGCTGCGGCATCTGCATTAAGGTCTCTTTAACATACACACACACACACACACACACACACACACTGGTGAGCTGAATAAGAATACAACAAAATAACATTTGATTGTAGAAATTGTATTTAAAGATAATGTAATACACAAGCAGTTACTTTAACATTAATCATTTTCCTCTAACAGAATCATAACGAGTGTTTTATTCCTTAATCACCGTAATGAATATTGTTTTTTTTTATTTTTTATTTTTATTTGGTCAGGACATCAGTCAGTAATCAGTTAATTTAAAAAAATCATTAACAGATCATGTTTGTTTTTTCATAATACAGTGGAACCTCAGATTGCGAGTAACATGAATCGTCACTTTGGTTTACGAGTGTTTGGAAATACAATGCGCTTCCGGAATGAATTATGCTCGTAATCCAAGGTTCCACTTTACTTCTCAGTAGCTCACATATCGATTAACTTTTGATAGCTTCATTCCAGGGCTTGTTGTACTGCCATCTAGTGGATACACTTTGTGTAGCAACTAGATTGTAACATCGCAAGACAGAAAGAAAATGACGTCACTACTTTCTTCATTCCCCCCCCTGTTCTAGATCTATATCTGAAAAATAACCGAAGATCTAGAATAGAAAGAAAATGTAAAGAACAGAAAGCAAAGTCCTTTTCTTTCTTATTTTTTTTCTTCCTTTCTTTCATTTGGAACGTTTGATCAGAATGTTTAAATCCATCATAAGGATTCAAAGCACAAATTAGTGATACAAACACAGAATTAACAAATCAATAGAGGGAAAGAAAATGGAGAGCTAAAAAAAACCTAGATACAATAAATATGAACCAAAACATTGTGTGCATTGTTCTTCTTTGTGGATTATATAAGAAGTAAATATAAAGTTCAGTGTGAAATGCAAAAAAAAAAAATCCTGAATCTTAAATTTAAGAACAAAAATCCTTAATGTACTGATTTTCAGTCACGTGACTCTCAGCGAACCATCACTCGCCTCTAAGTGAGGCCGCATTTGGACCCTTCTGGTAGATACAAGCTTCAGTGTCACAGTAACGTCACACTTTTTATTTATTTATTTTTTTAAATGCTCTGTTTAACTTGATCAGTCTTCTCTTACATAAATAGTACGCCGGGATTGTGTCTTTAATAAAATTTTAACTCATTAAAAAAAAAAACATTTTGCTATTTATGATTATTAATAATTAATCGATTATTTATTGCAAACATGTTCAACTATCGAATGAGTAACTTCACTCCTTGTGAAAAACTGCACCCGTTTCTTGGTGTTATGTAAATAATTGCAGCTTTTTGGCCGATCTACAGTCAGTTTAAATTCCAACAAAAATACTTTAGTCTGATAACTTTAATAACTTTTTTTTTTTTTTTTAATACTTGTAAGGAAAAACCTGTGTATTGCGATTTCTCACAAAATCATATCCTCTGTCTTGGAAGCTCCGCCCACTCGATAGCAAACATGTGACCTGACACGGCTCTCGCCACAGAGCAAGATTTAATTACTGGAATTAAAAATTTATATTTCTCCTTAAGAGTTTCGAGTGAACAGGTCGCAGGTCGTGGCGTTAGCATGCTCTTAGCGGGACGCACGAGTTTCTTCTTGTGTTTTACTGCTTGTTTTATCTTTACAGAAATGTCCGTTTGGCGCGCTGTCTATCGTCAATCTGCCGAGTAACCTGGAGAAGGAGACCACACACAGATACTGCGCCAACTCCTTCAAACTGCACAGGTACAGACACCATAACCACGCCCTGAGCCAGGGAATCAGTGGAAAAATACGACTAAATAACACCTGGTGCTTTGTTATGAATAATGCTTCCTGGTTGTTAATAATAATGATAAAAATAATAATAATGATGGCACACACGAGTGTAAAAGGGCGTGTCCTCTGGGTGGGAGGAGCTTCCATTTTAGTCGCAGCAACATAAATAAATAAGATGATTGTTTTGCATTTTATTTCTCAGTAGCTGACGTATCGATTAACCTTTGCACCAGTAGAGGGCGCACTTGGACTTCGCACAATGCGCAGGACCGGACATTGTTTTTTTATTTTAATTGCTCTCTTTAACCTGTTCAGTCTTCTCTTATATAAGTAACACGCCGGGATTGTGACGTAAATAAAATCGTGCTTGGGTATGTTGAAGCGGGCGGATAACACTGGTTAATAATGACCCTGACCTTTCGACGTGTGAGCGTCGTGTGTTTAACACTCTGGTGTGTACACTCACTGTTCCAGGTTGCCTATTCCTCGTCCTGGAGAGGTCTTGGGGTTGGTGGGCACTAATGGTATCGGGAAGTCCACGGCTCTCAAGATCCTGGCAGGAAAACAGAAACCCAACCTGGGCAGATACGACGTGAGTCACATGTCAACACAAACACATTCCTCATACAGATTACTCCAGAAGACTTTCTAGACTATTTAATTGTATCATGAAGCATGTTTGCAGTGTGTGTATTTATATTCCGTGTGTGTGTGTATTTGGTTTCCCGCAGGCTCCCCCGGACTGGCAGGAGATCCTGGCGTATTTCCGAGGCTCCGAGCTCCAGAACTATTTCACCAAGATCCTGGAGGACGACCTGAAGGCCATCGTCAAGCCGCAGTACGTCGATCAGATCCCCAAAACCGTCAAGGTAAACCAGGACACGAGCGCCTTCCAGACGCTCACAGCTTTTTCCCCGATCGGTATCTCGGTTATAATTCGCTGCAATTCCGTGTTCTGCCTGTAGGGGTCAGTAGGCGCCATTTTGAGCAGGAAGGACGACACTAAGACGGAGGAGCTGGTGTGCGGGCAGCTAGGTACGTATGGGTCTAGAACGCGGAGCGACACGCTCATGGTTTCGGATACGTTTGTGGACGGGGCTTGGGCATACACCTGACGTGAATTCTATGCTGTGATTGGTCAGACCTGCTGCATCTGCGCGATCGCAACGTGGAGGACCTGTCCGGAGGAGAGCTGCAGAGATTTGCCTGCGCCGTCGTCTGCATCCAGAAAGCAGACATGTCCGTCTCTCCTCCGGTTTTTAAAAATAGAAAAAAAAATATAATTTTCCCGAACCTTGTGTACATTTATTTATTTATTTATTTTAATATTTGTATTTGAATTTTTCAATCATTTAGCTTCATGTTTGACGAACCGTCCAGCTATCTGGATGTGAAGCAGAGGCTGAGAGCTGCCATCACCATCCGCTCTCTCATCTCACCTGACAGGTCTGCGTCACACAGCTACACAATATGACTGTCTGACATCACCATAATAAAAATTCTATCTTTTTAGAATTTTTAAAAAATAATTTATGCTAATGTAGAAATGCTTACGATAGTACTGTTAATTTATAATTATTAATAATTAGTCGATTATCACATGAGAAACTTGTCAAGAACTGCAGCCCTGTTTCTTGGTGTTGTGTAAATAATTGCAGCTATTCAGACAATCTACAGTTTGTTAAATTTCAACAAATAAACACAAATAAAAAACTGATAACTGTGTGTGTGTGTGTGTGTTTAGGTACATCATCGTGGTGGAGCACGATCTGAGTGTCCTGGATTACTTGTCCGATTTCATCTGTTGTCTCTACGGCGTCCCAAGCGCTTACGGAGTCGTCACCATGCCCTTCAGCGTCCGGGAAGGTGTGTGTGTTTGTACACACACACACACTAGTGAACTCCTAATGAGTACTACACGTCGCTCCTCTCTTCCTCATCATAACCCCACTCTCATCTCATCACTGAATACTTTCTGATTATAAACCACACGGGGTGTGTGTGTGTGTGTGTCAGTTTTCCTCGTCTCACTCTATTGCTCCTCCCTCCTCAGGTATCAACATCTTCCTGGACGGCTACGTGCCGACGGAGAACCTGCGTTTCCGCGAGACGTCTCTGGTGTTTAAAGTGGCGGAGACGGCGGCCGAGGAAGAGGTGAAGAAGATGTGCCGCTACCAGTACCCCAACATGTGCAAGAGCATGGGGGACTTCAGCCTCACCATCACCGAGGGAGAGTTCACCGACTCCGAGATCATGGTCATGCTCGGGGAGAACGGTGAGAGAGAGTTGTATGGTGTACAAATCGCAGAAGTAGCTCACGTGTATTATACAAAACAAATAGGCACTGCAGGGCACCAGATAACAATATTAATAATATATATATATATATATATATATATATATATTTTATATGTACATGTATGACTAATCCTAATTTCGGAAAATCCTCAACGAGACAGAGTTCGCAGTCCAATACAGTGGAAAACAGCTCTGAGACAAAATGGTGTCTGGGATTCCTATCGCGATTTTTATAAAATCGCAGAGACAACATTGTTACATTTCACATTTGACACGTGAGATTCATTTCCGTAGATGTGATTATAGTTTTTGGCCACATGATGGCAGTGTGGGGAAAGGGGACAGAGATCTAGTCAAGTGGATTGGTATGATTTACATTGTGTATATTAGTGTCAAAGGCGTATAAGACTCACTTTGTCGAAGTTAAGAACAAATCTGACTTATGAACGTGCTCCTGGAACACAACTCGTTTGTAAGTAGGGGACGACCTGTATAATAAAAGAATCTCTCTTTCTTCAGGTACTGGGAAAACCACGTTCATCAGACTGCTGGCTGGCAGCCTGAAACCTGACGGAGGAGGTAAAACACACACACACACACACCGCAGAACAGGGTGTATTCTTTCAAACTGCAGAAACAGCAATGGATTACCGGAACATTCTTAATGACGCAATAAGATGAAACGTTTTTACTCGTTCGTTCCCTCGCTCTTTTCTTTTCTTCATTTGCTCATTCATTTTGTGTGTGTGTGTGTGTGCGTGCGCGCGCACGTGCTCTGTAGGTGACGTACCACTCCTGAACGTGAGTTACAAGCCCCAGAAGATCAGCCCCAAGTTCAAAGTGAGTCCAATGCACGCACTCACACACTTGCTCTCTCACACACACACAACCTGTTTAACTCGGTGTGTATCGTAATGATGTGTGTGTTTTAGGGCAGCGTCCGTGCCTTGCTCCACGACAAGATCCGAGACGCGTACACACACCCCCAGTTCGTCACTGATGTTATGAAGCCGATGCAGATTGAGAGCATCATCGACCAGGACGTGAGTCAGCGCACAGACATCTCTCTCACTTCCTGTTCAGACACACACTAGTGTTCCTAACCTCTGTGTGTGTGTGTGTGTGTGTGTGTGTGCAGGTTCAGAATCTCTCTGGTGGTGAGCTGCAGCGTGTGGCGTTGGCTCTGTGTTTGGGGAAACCCGCTGACGTATACCTGATCGACGAGCCTTCTGCGTACCTGGACTCGGAGCAGCGTCTCATGGCTGCCCGCGTCATCAAACGGTAACCAATGACGACCGGGATCAGCTCACATCCTGCGTCCTGATTGGCTGGTTTATGTCGGCACACACACTCCATCCGATACTGACTTTACAGAGTCGATAGATTTAAATAATCTTCTATACAGTATGTGAATATGTATATAAAAATTTAAAAACACATTCATCAGGAACGAGTCCCCAGTGACAGGGCTTCATGAGTTCCGATTGGTATGCGGGTGGTTTTATCCTCCACTGTGAAACATTTTTAAGTTTTAAGCTCCATATTAATCCGTCAGCTCTGTCATTTATTATCATAATTTATTTTCCCCCCCCCAATTCCCCAGATTCATCCTGCACGCGAAGAAGACGGCTTTCGTGGTGGAGCACGACTTCATCATGGCCACGTACCTGGCGGACCGCGTCATCGTGTTCGACGGCATTCCCTCCAGAAACACCTGCGCCAACACGTAGGGACAAAACACTCTCAGTCTCTCACACCAGGGAATATTTATTACATTTAATACAGTGTATAATAACCTGTGTGTGACAGGCCACAGACTCTGCTGGCTGGCATGAATAAGTTCCTGGCACAGCTGGAGATCACCTTCAGAAGAGATCCGAATAACTTCAGACCAAGAATCAACAAACTCAACTCCATCAAGGTACACAAGACCATTAAAACAAAATCACTGGTTAGTGAGACTCGTCAGGGAAAAACATGTTTCAGTTGGTTAGGGATCATAAAGACTGGACTTTGGAGCGATGGAAACAGGTCATGTGACCTGATGAGTCCAGACTGATCCTATTCCAGAGTAATGGGCGTGTCAGGGTAAGAAGGGGCAATGCACCCATAGTGTCCACTGTACAAGCCTCTGGAGACAGTGTTATGATCTGGGGTTGATCAGGTGATCAGGTCTAGACTCAGCAACGTTATGGTGCAATAACATGAAGTCAGCTGACGACCTGAATGTACCGAGTCAAACATGACACGTGTTTCGTGTTTGTTAAATCTTGTATTATACGATGGTACCTCTGGAAATACGGATCCCCGCCTCAAGTATTTTTACATTAAGAACTGAAACTTGTATTTTTCAGAACGTGGTATTAATGAATCTTGTCTTTTGTTCTTGTTCTCCTCCTCAGGATGTGGATCAAAAGAAAACCGGCAACTACTTTTTCCTGGATGACTGAATCATCCATTCCTGAAATACAACTAAAATCCCCATAAAGTTTTTGGTCCTGCTCCATCAGGCCACGCCCCCCCCACACCACACCCCCCCCACACCACGCCCATCCAGGAAGGCTGTTTACTTTCAACACTGACGCGTGCAGTCGCTGCCATTTTTCGACAGGGTTTAATTCGTCCTCCTTTCCTTCCCTTTCATCGCCGCTGATCCTCTACACAGACCTGGACGCTGAACAGGGGGCGGAGCCACACGTCCCGTCTGTATAGAGGCCCGAGATGAAGCGGAAGAGAAGAGGACACTGTTGAGGAATGAAGGAAAGGAAGAAGAAATAAGTATAACTGGGACCGAGACGAGACTTGTTTGTTTATCGGGTGACCAATAATAAATCTTATCACCGTTTTTTTTTTTTTATTTTTTTTTTTTCCTGGTCACGGAGTGAGAGAGAGAGAAACATACGCCAAACAACTGTGTATGGTTTGATTAAAATATTTTAATCATTATGCCATGATACATCTTATTAAATAATCAGTTTACCATGTGAGTGTGGTTTGAAAATGACGCTTAAACCTTTATTCGAGCCCTGGATCAAATTCACACAAACTGATCTGAATATTTAAGACTTTCTGAGAGCTTAAAAGAACAAGTCTGCCCCCCCATTACACTCCAAAAGAAAAGAAAACTCCTGTTAACATTAGAGATGCGAGGAGTCTGTGAATACAGATGCATCTCACTGAATTTTGGGTTTTCATTAATTATCTCAGAAAATTTAGAATATTGTAAAAAAAAAAAAAAAAAAAAAAAATTTAAATAAAAAAAGTTCCATATTGGAGACTCATGGTGTCACTCTAATCAGCTAATTAATTAAAAACACATGCAGAGGTGTCCTGAGCCTTTAAATGGTCTCTTAAGACATGTCCAAACATAGCCAGGTATTTTTAAAAACTGACATTTTTCTTCTTCGTTTTTAAAAATAATGCTGTCCACACGACCTACGGTTTAAAAATATTTGTCCACATGAAAATGCAAAATGCCCTGTTAAGTGCTGTTAGGAGCCTCACTAATCAACATTGGGCCAATCACAAGCCTAGAAAAACCGTCATTACCTGTTGCGCTTTGTAGATGTCAGACGGGTCTCGTCCGAAACCGCTGTCGCTGTCTGTCTTCATAGTTTTGTACAGTATGTAGCAGCAGTGAGGTTAGTAGTACATTCAGGTACCTCCTGTTCATTAACAATGTGAGAGTAACTGCATGTACATTCATGTAAAAAGTCCAGTACGCAATGTTCACACAGTCACTAGTTTACTGTACCCAAGTCCACTATTGCACAAAATATCCTCATAAACAAAGCTGACGTCAAATCAAGGAGACGAGCACACACAATTACATCATCGGCACCCAAGGTGACGTTACAGCAAGCCGAAATCTCTTGTTTACCCTGTTCGCTCAACACCACTGAAAACAGTTTTTCAAAAAGCTCTGTTTTCAATGAACAAAATAGCGTTTGTGTGAGGACAAGAGGCGAAAACCTTTTTAAAGTTTTTTTTTTTAAACTTTTAGGCTTAAGAAGCTTTGTGAATACGAGCGCAGGAGTTTGCTGGGACTTCAACTGGGACTGTGTACCATGGTCAGATGAGACTAATATGGAGCTTTTTAGCAACAAACCCTGTCTGGGTCTGGCATAAAACAAAAGATGAGTACGTGGAAAAGCACCTCATGCCTCGTCCCCCTAAGTGTTGGCAAAAGGGTTTTGTACAAAGTATTAACATCAGCGGTGCCAATAATTGTGGCACACAATTCCATGTAAAATATATTCTCCTTTTATTTTGCATTGTGGTTCTATATTGTTTAAATAAAAAAATAATTCATTAGAAGCCCAAGGACACATCTTAACCAGGGGTGCCAATAATTGTTGAGGGAACTGTATCAGTCTGTGTGTAATAAATCTATACAAGTTTCACAAATGAATTACTGAAATAAATCATCTTTTCTATGATATTCTAATTTATTGAGAAGTACCTGTAACTATGACAAATGAATGAACAAACAAACAAACAAACAAACTCACTCATCTTCTATACCGCTTTATCCTGTATTCAGGGTCGCAGGGGGCGGAGCCTATCCCAGGAGACTTAGGGCACGAGGCTGGGTACACCCTGGACAGGGTGCCAATCCATCGCAGGGCACACACACATACACACACACACACTACGGGCTATTTGGAAACACCAATTAGCCTAACCTGCAGGTCTTTGGGCTGTGGGAGGAAACCGTAGTACCCGGAGGAAACCCACCAAGCACAGGGAGAACATGCAAACTCCGTGTACACAGAGACGGGAATCGAGCCTGACCCGGAATCGAACCCGGACCCTGGAGGTGCAAGGCGACAGTGCTAACCATTAAACCAATAAACAAACAACAACAACAAAAATAAATCGTAGAAAACTTGTGAGGAAAACATCTCTTTATTTAAGTATCAAAAGTTGCATCCAGTTTCATCTTTGGTTGTAGATAAACGTAGGCACTCGATTTAAAATCCTCCTCACACACGTTCTATAGAAGGCACACTCATCAACTTTCATCACAAGTGCATGAACAAACCCGGGGAAATAAAGTCTAAGGCACTAAAACGAGAACCATCATCAACGTCAAACCTTTTTACATTACAGAGTTTAAAGAGAGAGAGAGAGAGAGAGAGAGAGGGATGAAGTCATCAGGCTATATTTCATACAACATGTCCTACAGATCCGTTTCCTGACCCGTGTGAGGTTCGGAAATGAAAGTGCACGAAGCGATAGCTCTAACCTACGATCACATGTCGCGAGGTCAGAGATGAGGAGGGTGTACGGACAGTAGCGTTGACATTCCTCGCGCAAAAATTATAAAAACAAAGCATGAAGTCGTAAACTAAATTCATATGTGCAGAAAAGGAGTCATTCAGCAACAAACAACAAAATGACACGGATTTACAACACCCGCCCTGAATGTAGCCCATTAACCTGAGAGACGTTTGCTTTCATGGTTTTGTGCTAAAGATAACGAGGAATCAAATCTGCTAAAAATCAGTGAATACAAATAAATACACGAGCATGTGATTGAGAAAAAAAAAAAATCAGCTTCTAAACTTTAAGAAGGTAGAAAGCTAGCTGTTCCTTAACATTCCAGTGTTCCGCTACCAGGTTGGATTTAATGCATGTTGTTTCTAGATACAGGATGGGATTTTAGATGTGATTTAACGCCAGAAAAAACAAAAACAAACCAACCTTATATACAGACAAAAAAAAGGCTTGTGCACCCATCACCATCTGTTGAAGATCCCATTCCACTAGGTCGTGGACGCGGGGCTTTGGGAAGCCTTAATCATAGTGGGATTTCAAGAATCCTCTTGCCTCAGTTCATCCCCAAAGTTGACGATTCAATGGGGTTGAGTTTTAGTCCCCCTTCACTCCAAACTTTACCAAACTTAATACACCATGACTTCTTGGTGTTGTGGATCTCACGGGAGCGTCGTAGCGCTTCAACAGGTTTGGATCCACTCAGTTGCCTCTAGGGGGCGTCATCATGGTTAGGTGCCCGCAAACATTAAGATTTTACTAAACTTGGTGTGGTGGTGTTTTATTTTTACCTTCTTGCCAAAGTCACACCAAACGTTATTTCATCTGCATTCCTGATGATGTTAAATCTTATCCTATGAGCAAGATAGATTAGACTAGTTAGTTAGCCGACGTTAGCGAGGACTGGTTAGAGTGCACGGTTTTTGTTTTTTTTCTTTTTAGCCATTTCCTTAAAAAAAAAAAAAAAAATCATAAAGCAAACACGGGACACTGTTTTAGCTAATGGACTACATTCGAAAGTCGGGAAATAGTTTTTTTTCCCCTGCATCACTCCTTCACAAGTAAACAACGATACATAATTCACAACAAAAATCTACAGTAAAGATATATGTTTGTTTTCCAACGCAGGATCTTAGAGTTAAGTCGTGAATGCACGCATGTCTAAAGTTCACACAAACAATAAACAGAAGCGAGATTCAGGTGCAGTCTCGATCGTCACGTTGACGTGCTCGGCGAGATGAACGTGGCGTGTTTAGTGCCGTCCGGGTCGTGTTCGTCCCCGTATTCCACCTTTCTTGGAGAAAAATCAGCAACAGCTCTTCAAACTTTTATTACCTTTAATAGACACCAGAACGTATAAATACAGAGCGGGAACACGCCTTTCTGGGAACAAACAGCAGCGGAAAAAAAAAATTATTTTTAAATTAGAAAAAAGAAAGTTTTTAAAAACGTAACACCATGAACACCCAATTCCAAGAGGATTGACATCAAAAACAAACAACTGATTGTCAGCTTTCGGGTGCAGGTGTGAACTGCCTGCTCGGGTATCCTGTTGCTTTGGTGTTATTGTAGCCCCGCCCTCTGCTCCTCCCACCGTACCCTCTGTAGTAAGGAAACTGGCCATCCTGTCTTCCGTATCCTGCATACTCTCTCCTTCCACGTTGGCCACGCCCCCTGTATCCTCCTCGCTCATCCTGGCCACGCCTGAACCCGGATTTGTAATAGCTCCGCCCGATCTTCAGATCTGCGTCACTAAACTCCGCCTTCTCAGTCTGCCATTCTTCTACGAAATCACTCCCCTTCTCTTGTCTGTTACCGTTGGCCAACGCTGCCAGATCCACCACTTCACTCGGCACACCACCTTGAGCGACACTGCTGTGCTGCATCTCCATGGTAACAGGGACAGCCCCTGGCTTGATGTCTCCGCCCTCTGAATGTTGTTGACCTTGACAAAACTGTTTTTCTACAGGCATCAAGGCCCCTTGACCCCCCTCAATTACTGGTAGCACTATCGGCATGGGGAGCTCCGTCCCATAATGTCTGGGATGAGGTACAGAAAAATGCTGAGACCCTACAGAATGAGGGGGCGCAGAATACTGTTGTGGTGGACCGGCAGGGGGCACTGGGTGCATATCTGCATAGATGTTATGGTGGGAGGCACCGGGCAAGGGCATCTGCATGGGCAGTGAATGATGGCTGAACAGCCCAACTTCTATCGGAGAAGGGGTGCGGACCATGCCCCTTACATCAAAGTGACTAAAAGGAGTGCTCCCTGCAGGGGATGGGTTAGGGGAAGGAAAAATTGTCCTAGAGTTGTTGTCCGGGTGCCAGGATACTGGAGCAGGAGAGACTTTGAACTGCATGTGTTGGTAGGCCTGAACCAGCGGAGCCAGGTAGGTAACTGGAGCCAACATCTGATATATGTATGCCTGTGGCCAAAATAAAACAAGTACAGGCTTCAACTGATTAACAATTCCCAATCCACTTGATAAACAGGTTAATTTATGCAATACTAGAATAATAAATCAAACTGTGTATAGGTGAACATGTACAACTATATTGTAATCAAATAGCCTTACCTTAAGTCCAAGATTAAAGAAGAATCTAAGGACACTTGTATCTGCAAACAACAAAAAATGTTTTGGAGTCAAGAAGTGGAAGTAGAAGTGATTGTACATAAGCCCTCATCCATTGACAAGATGTGCACACTTATAAACCATTCGTTCTCTTCCCCATAAGATAAGTTACAAAAAAAATTTTAAAAAAAATTCGGCATCAAAAATGCTACTTGACTAAAAATAAGTCAAGTACCTTTCTGTCACTGCAGAAGCAACAGGCAAGGGGGTGGAGTCAGACCTGATCAAGCTGGAACCAAGTCAGAGGTGGTGGAGGACACTGAGTAATTGAGGGTTAAGGCTTCACACCATGTCTTGTACAATGTCTTCAGTGTTGGGATTACAGAAAAAGCAGACCAAGTCCAGTTCCACCCCCTGGACTTTTGATTCTGAAGTGAGGACTCTCTTGAGTAAGTAGAACCAGTGGACTGAAACATTAAGTCAGACAGTTTTGCTAAAAAGATATTACTTATCTCCCTCCAACCTCCAACTATTGTGCAGCAGTAAATATAAAAATCACACAGGTGGGCGTATTTGCAGACCTGGTTGCACAACTTGTCAGGAACCGAAATTCTGAGGTCTTTACGTGGATCCTGCATTGTTAAAAGCAAGTATATTTCCGCCTTACATCCCCAACTTCAGCATTACCAATGTGTCTGTGGAAAAGGGGTTGTCAGTAAAGCAGATGAGAAAGTTGGTACCGTTTGGCAGGTCTTTGCCGGTAGTGTTGTAGGAATAAGGAGGGGGTGGGACAGCTTCACCCTTTTCGTTCTGGGGAAAACCGGGGTAAAACATGTCTTGGCAAATCTGTTGAACTGAGAAAGGGTGCTGGGATGGGGCATCAGGCACCAAGGCACCGCCGGCACCTGCAGAAATGAAAAGTGTAACCTCAATACTAGGGTGTGATGGATTTTTAACTGCGATTAAAAAAGGACTTACCTGCAACAGGTGAGACTGCCGGATCACACAGGTAGGGTTGAGGAGCATGAGCGAAAGGTGGAGTTGGGACAGTAGGAGGAAGACAGGGATCTGGCATGGGGGCAGATGTATTTGGAGAAAAGGATGGCATAGGGGCTGGATACGGAGGGTAGGGAGGATAAGGCAGGTGAGTACCAAAACCAATATGGTAGGGGGGAGCAAGAGAAGGTGCTGGTTGAGCAGGAGGGGTAATGGAGTGGGAGACATGGATATGAGTGGGTGCATCAGCTGAGTCTGGCTGCTCGGATGCCGTCTGCTCAGGAGGAGTGTTTGAGGCAGCAGAAAGTTCTGTTGAACCAGGCACTTCTGTGTCAGAAGGAATCTGAGTTGGGGCAGAACTCTGGGTGGTTACTGAGGTAGTCTGGGAAATGGTATGGGTAAGTGACAAAGCAGATTGAGTAGAAGAAGGGAAAGATACTGGGGTTGATATAGGGTTAGGGGCAGTTGCACATGGAGATACAGGTATTGTGGTTGGTTGAGAAAGAATAGGAGGGGTAATAGCTTCTGGAAGCAAGCTCAGTATCACAGGGGTAGTTACTGCTGCATGCCGATCTGAGACTTGGGACTGAATTGTTTGGGGTACTGAGGTTGTTGTCACAGGTCTGGTTTTGGGCATAGTTAGACACTGAGTGGGGGTACTCTGAAAGGATATCGGGGTATTTAAAGATGTGGTAGGCATGGGGAGAGTCTGCGGTTGGGCAAGATTAGTCTGAGAGGATACCGAAATCACTCCAGATGGCTTAAGGGCAGCTTGAGATTTGACAAGGGTATCCTCAAAGAGAACTATGGGTCTTGTTGGTGGAGCAGGGGTTGTTGGAGTCTGTATGGCAGTGGTCTGGGAAGAATCTGGAGGTCTTGAAGATGGAGCAGAGGCAGGTGGAGACTGGATGGGGGTAATCTGGATAGAATTCATGGGTTTTGTAGATGGAGCGGATGCAACTGGAGACTGGATGGGGGTAGTCTGGATAGAATCTGGGGGTTTTGTCGATGCAGCTGTGGCAACTAGAGACTGGATGGGGGTAGTCTTGATAGAATCCATGGGTTTTGTAGATGGAGCAGAGGCAGCTGGAGACTGGACGGGGGTAGTCTGGGAAGCATCCAGAGGTTTTAAAGATGGAGCAGAGGCAGTTGGAGACTGGATATGGGTAGTCTGAGAAGAAACAGGGGGTCTCGAAGATGGAGCAGGGGCTGTTTGAGACTGCATAGGGGGAATACGAGCAGATATAGATGATGATGATTTGTAGGGAACTCGGGCAAGTGGTGTTTTAGAGCCAGGGGCAGCTTTTGTCAATTTTGGAGCTGAAGGGGCAGGTAAGGTAGACGGACTAGACTGAGTTGGGGTGAACTCTTCTTTCGGGGGAGGAGATATTCTTTGGTCTTGATCCACTGAACTTTTTTTCTGGAGGACATTACAGAGAATAAAACATAGGTATTAAACTACACAACAGTACGCAAAAAAACTGCACTACACATGTAACTCTGGACATTTCAGAAAACTTACTGTTTGTTTTACTCTTTCTGCCTTGTGACTAGAGTTCAAAGATTGCTCTTTGGTATCTGAAACAAATAATAAATAATCAAAACTTTCTGGTAAAATAGGCTTCAATATCCTATTGACTAGAAACACATCCCAGAACCTGTCTTAATGCACTTTTGCCTGGACAGCGACCTGAACACAACGGCAGAACTTTTTTATTTTAGATTCCCGGATTGTATGACCCAAAACGAGTCCAGGACGCTTCTTATTTAAAAACAAAAATCTATTCTCTTGACGCACCTGCGGCAGCTTTCTTTCTGGTTCCTTTCTTTTCAGGTCTTCTACTCCCCTCAATACTAGCAGCCTAAACACACGGACACACACATCGGTACATCAGAAATGGTATGGGTACAGAAAAGTTTCAAGACACCTCAGGAAGACTCAATAACATCTCAGTCAGTTCACTCTGAGAATATTCAGTGGCGTTAAACTTTCACCCTCAGAACTGATCGCGTATAAAACGAAGTAAATGTGCTTTAAAAGTTTTACCTGTGCACTTGCTTCGAGCGACGGGAAATTCTCCTCGTCTTTGTTCAGGAGCTCCAGCAGCACGTGGTCGTCTTCCTCTAGCGGTGACGCACCACACCCACCTGTACCCGGATCGCTCCTCCTGCACACATTCAAAGTTCCCGTAATTTCTGTGCGCGTATACGAGTTCACGTGTGTGTGTGTACACAATAAGGTTAAAACACACCTGCCGCTACCATTTTTTCCCAGTGACTGAGACTCTATGGTGGACTGCGGGGAACCATGTGACATCGACCTCATGGGCTTCCTCCCATGTCTTGAGTCGCGCTCTGAAATCAGAAAGATGTCAAAACGTTTTCAGCTTCCTTTCGATTGCATGAATGTTAAAAAAAGAAAGAAAAGAAAAAAGAAATAGCCGGAAGTGAAACTGAAGAATTTATAAAAGGATGATACAGGGCTACAGCGGCATACAAACTGAAATTTTCCAAGAAATTTGCCTCGGCATATGAAGCATTTTCAGCATATGAGTGACAGAACCGGACGGCCGGACTGTTTGCGTCAGTAGAAAGCCAAGCTAAGTGAGTTTCCTTGTTTTTTTTTTTTTTTGCATTTTGTGTAAGATTTAGTAAAGACGTAGCACCAGGGGTCCGGAGAATGTTATCAAGGACGGTAGCAAGAAAAAAACCGAGCCGCTTTCAGTTTGGTTTTTAAGGCAGCCGCCAGTGCCAAGAGGAATCATAAATTAAGGTTAAGTGAGGTTTAATATCTATTTATTTCATATTTTACTTCATTTACACGTCTTTTCTAAATGTTTGGATTGTTTGAATTTGCAAAAATATGATTAAAGTGTTGGAAATTGTTAATATTGGTAATATTTTTGGGTGTCTGGAACAGATTATCTACATTTACATTATTTCCTACGGGACAATGTGTTTCACAATACAAAATTTCACCTTGAAATTTCACCTTGAAATTTGTATGCCGAGGTACCTCTGTATATGTTACTGATAAACATGTGACAAATGCTGGGATCATCTCTGTTTGTAGAGACTTGAACGCTTTTATAAGATACTCTGACCAATCACAGGGACACTGTAAGCTTGAAAGGGCCGGACGATATCGATATCGCAATAAAGTGTCACTTTATTTATTTATATACACTGTTTATGATATACTGAGGAAACTTTTACATTATTGTGTTTGCAAATTTGGAGATTTACAGACGGATTGTTCTGGAACATCTGGTACCACTAACGGTTTGTAAACGGTACCACTAACGGTTTGTAATCATCGGGCTGATTAACACCCACCCGTGTGTCCGTTTGTGCTGGACGCAGTTTGTCTTTTGGTTTTCTCCATCACTGTAGACCAGGACTCTTCTGAATGAGAGCGCAGATTCCACAGTGGAACACTGTACCTACACACACAAAAACACACACACACAGGTTGATATAACGTACAATTTCAATATTTTCTACTGAATAATTGGCATTCGAGTTCACAGGCTTTACTTTTCTCCCAGTTCCTCGATGAAGACGGTGACGGGTCCATCGTCGGCGCTGACGTCCTGAATGTACGCGCTGTAGAAGCGATCCGTGTTGTTCAGCCGCACCTGAGGCGCAGAGGAATGGGGGATTTGGTTTGTTTTTTTTCGTGTTTCAGAGCGAGATGTCCAGTGATCATGTTTGCGGTAATCATGTTATTATTATTAATATCAAATAAAATATTGAATGAAAGGGTGAACAGACACGTTAACTAGCAGCAACTGCGGAAGAGGCAGAAGGTAAAATCTAACCGTTAAAGCTGAGTTTGAGAGTGAAACCAGACTCGTGGCATTTTTAAACAGATATCTCACAGAAAGCCCCGCCTCCTTTATTTATTTTTGTTCACCTACTCAAAATGAGAGAGGGGAGGAGGGGGGGGGGGGGGGTTGAGAAAGAGACAGGAAGACAAAGAATCAATGAGAAAAATAAATTGGAAGGGACAGAGAGAGAGATCAAAAATAAACAAAATAGGAGGAAAAGAGTGGGAGAGAGAGAGAAGAAGAAAGAAACAGAGGAAACAAAAAAAAAGTTAAAAAGAGAGAAGAGAAAGAAAAAGGGACAAAAGGCAAGAAAGAGTGGGACAGAAAGAGAGAGGGAAAGAGAAAGCAAAAAAGTGACAGAATGAGAGAGAGTGCAATGAAGAGAAAGAGAAAAAGAGAGATACCGCAAAAAGAGTCAAGACGGAGAGAGAGAATTTTCAAAGGAGAGAAGAAGAAAAAAAGCAAAAGTGAGAGAGTTAAAAGAGGGTGGATAAAAGAGAAAGTGAAAATTTGAATTTGTCAGAAAGAGAGAATGCAAAGAAGAAAATGAGAAAAAGAGAGTCAAAAAAGAGGACAGAGAGAAGGTAGTAATAGAAAGGTCAGAAAGACAGAGAGAGAAACATGATGAGAAACAGAGATGAAAAAAAAACAGGCGAATGAGAGAGAGAGAGAGAGAGAGAGGATAAGAGAGAGAAAGAAGGAATGCTGTGCGTTTTTCCATCAGATGACTCTCTCTCACACACACACACACACACACACACACACACACACACACACCTGACACTTGTCTCCAGCTTTGTAGTGCATCCCGGCCGCCATGCAGAAATCCTTCCTCTGCTGAACTGAGACACAACAATAACACACATCACCGTGTTAATACACGACACAAGACATCTCTCTCTAACACTAACAACACTCTACTAACACATTCAAAACATATTCGCCTCTTAATGTTTCTTTTGCATAACACATCTCAGTTGACATATCTATTAACATGTCTGCCACATGAGGGCGCTCTGAAGCATGACAACTCCCGTGTGGAAACTTTTTCTTTTTAAACGTAGCCAGTGTTCTAGTCTTCTGGTTGCCATGGTTACTTCTAAAGCTTGTAGAAGTTATTTTATTCTTTGCAAATTGAACTCAACATGATGCAACATGTCTTAGCACACACACACTCAACCCTGGGTTACCTCGTTTTGAGCGCAGCCACACTTCATACTCTACATTCCTGAAGTGGGCGGGGCTCAGGGACTCCTGCACCTTACGAACCAGGCAACCACGCCCAACTCCTCTGGCATGGCCCCGCCCACGACCCTAAGGCGAAAATGACAGGACGAAATTAGGACCATATATGAGGATGGAGAGGAAGTCAAAGTGTAGTGCGTGTGTGTTTCCACCTTGTAAGCCGTCTTGTTGTTCACACCAGCTGGCCTGCATGTAGCTTCACCGGACCTGATAAAGACACATTAACATTAATAAATATTTTATCATTTTTCCTAACTAACGTTATAATGTTAGGAGGAGGCGAGCGGTGAGAATATGGACTCTCTTGGGCTGCGATGTTGTTCCAGCAGCCCCACACACACACCAGAAATCCTCTCCCTCGTCCAGGTCGGAGTTCCCGCTGCTCTCTCGCTCCTCCGTTATGATGGTCTCGCTCTGTACTTTCGGCATCCTCAGGCTTGACGTTAACGCACTCCGGTCCACATGGAACACACGCTCGTACAGCAGCTCGTACAGGATCGCTGAAACATACACACACACACACACACACACACACCCTTTAAGCATCAGACATTTCATTCCTGATGTAACCGATGACCAGGATACGTTACTCACACTGACACACAGCAGCCTTTTCCACAGAGGATGTGTGGTACACACTGTCGTAATGGTTCCCATTCAGGAAGCAGAGCAGGACCTGGGATTCATGAACAATCAATAGACAATTATCATCATTCAAACCTGTTTAAACAACCTCAAAGCTTTTAAAATCAAATAATAGAAAATACATGCTTGGTGTGAGTTCAAAAATATTTTTTTCAGACAATAGAAATTAATAGACATCAATACACAGACAAATAAAAGATATTTTAAGTAGAAAAGGTAAAAATACAAGTAGTCACATACTTATGAAAGAGTTCTGTTCCAGGAGCACGTTTGTAAGTCGAATTTGTTCTTAAGTCAGACAAAGTGAGTCTTTTGACACGAATATACAATGTACAGTATACCAATCCACTAACCAATCTCTGTCCCCTTTCCCCACACTGCCATCATGTGAACAAAAACCGCAACCGTGTCTAAGGAAAATAATCTCACACACTGAGAAATCACACAGCGTTGTCTCTGCGACTTTAAATCGCGAGGGGAATCCCGGACACCATTTTGTCTCAGAGCTGTTTTGTTGAGGATTTTCCGAATTTAAGATTATTCGCCATCAGGACAGCTTTTCACGACAGACTTTTTCTATCATCGCACTCCCGGACTGATGCCGGTGAAGCCGACTCATTTCTCGCGCATCCCCACACGCACAACATACCAGACTTTAGACATTTTATACATTCACTTACACACTGAAAATATTGTATATAATTGTAAATATTGGTATCTGCTTCACTGCAGTGTCTATTTTTTTTTTTTTTGGACCACATCTACGAATGTTTGTAGAACTGCGGTCCGATCGTATCTGCAGAAATTCATAACTCGAATGTTCGTAAGTCGGGGACTACATGTACATACAAATCTGTAAACTCCCTAAATTTTAGGAAAAGGTTTAACTTATTAAACTACTTAATCAATGATTTTGTGAATCCATCAAACTGGAAATGTTTTTAAAAATCATGTACTGTACAAACCAGACCTGCACATTTGCATATTTAAATCTGATTGGCTGTCATATTTTCTGATGTAATAACACACAAATCATCCTTTCAGGTGTTTAGCTTGAACATTTTGATCTCTCTGTGCACAGATTAATTCGATCATAAAAATAGACTAGGTTTAAGTTAAACAAGACAAGAAATCTTGAAGGTGTTGCTGCGAACCTTGTCGGGGTATCCGTTCTGCGTGATGTTCACTGGAGGCTCCTCGGGATTCTGATAGATGATAAAATCATGCCTGCAAGAAGGATGTGGAGGTGAAGATGGCATCGTGTGAGAATACAAGAACATAAGCGAGGAATAAACCATGCCGTATTGTGCAGTTACGGAGAAATAATCATCAATGACGTGGTGTGTTAATGCGGAGTTACAGTTACCAACATTGAGTGCTTTTATTTCTCTTTTACTACAGAATAGTATTTCTTTACGTTTATATAAACAACCAATAAATAATTTTTAAATCAATCATTTGTTTTTATCTCTTTTGAGATTAATAAAACAAAAAACATATCCTGTCTAAAGATTTGTTTACGAATAATAAAAGTTACAGCTTCGTTATAATTGCCCCGACACTGGAGGCTCTTTCCATAAACAGGTACATAAAGTTACAGAAAGCCTCCTCCCTGAATCAATGCTTTTTAAAAAAAAATATGTTTATACGGAGAATAAACGACAGGTGAAATCTTCTTACTTATAAAGAACGGACAGAGCGCTTATTTCCACTTGTCCAACCCAGCTCTGGAAAAACACAGAGAAAGAACAAGTTACACTAAATACTTGAGTAGCAGCGATACAGTACGTGTACATGTAGACTTCATAACATCACCGATCCTCTGTATTTATGATTCTCGAACAATTCTTTTTTTTAACAACACCGCCACCTGCTGGACTGGAGTGTGGAGCAGGCAGGAGAGAAAAGATGCCCGAGATGTGACATTTAAACAACCAACTAGTTCTACAGTATCATTACTTTTATATTTAGTGTAAATCACTCTTTGGAACGTTTACAGTAACTAATATTTAAAACTCAAATATTCTGCTATAAATGCAGTGTATGCTGATGTACTGTATATATCTTATATGTACAAGTGAGAAGGTTTGTTTATCCTGGTGTATAGAAAGTATATAAAAATTATACACACACGCGCTTCAGGTTCACCTTTAACTCAGGAGCTCTTACAACAGAACCACCGTCCTGAGCGCTTCATGACTAAGCCTGACTTGACATTGTTAAAAACGAAATTAAAAAATCACCACAAGCCTCTCCTACAGGCTGATACTTAAAATAAAACAACTGAATGAAACTAAACTTGCGAAATAAACATTATTCGTTTTATATAACATACAAATAAACAGTATTTCGGGGTGTAAACTCCTTTATCTTTACCTGAGGATCCTGAAGCATGCGCAGATATTCCTCAAAGTCACCTTCGATAAACTGGATGCACACAAAACATATCAGATTCTCTCTCTCTCACATGTATCATGATTAAAATGTGTAGAAAAATTAGAGCTGTGTGATTAAACTCATATTTTATTTAGGGCCGGGACTTTAACGCGTTAATTTAGATTTATTAATTACACAAAAAATAACGCGTTAAATTTAACGCATTTTAATCGGACTTATTTTTGCACCGCGGAACGTTTCTCACTGGATGAGTTTCGGCGGACCGATTATACTGGAGCACCAACTAGCGT
>JAQQZS010000015.1:25159608-25172071 GCA_030068045.1 Platyallabes tihoni | reverse complement strand
GGAGGAAACCCACCAAGCACGGGGAGAACATGCAAACTCCATGCACACAGAGACGGGAATTGAGCCTGGCTGGGAATTGAACCCGGACCCTGGAGGTGCAAGGCGACAGTGCTAACCACTACACCACCTGGCACTCAATAACATATTCAGAAATAAAAAAAAAATTAATTAATTAATTAAAAATAAATAATAAAATATATATATATATACACACTTTTTTTTCCAAGACATTTTATTTTTTTTACCCCACACTACTCATTAGCACTTATAAGCTACCAAATGTGGTTCTATGCCTGATGAATCATTAAACACTACACATAAGTGAATATTTAACAAATATAATGAAAAAATTGTCAAGTTTTTTTTTATAAATGTTGTTCTTTTAAATTCCACTGTTGAACTGAAATGAAATTGAAAAACAAAAAGAAGTTTATTTGTCTACACTCTTTAAAAGATTTCCTTGACTTCTTCTCTGTGAGAACCTTCTATGTAGAACCCTGCAATAGTGATATCCTGTTATAAACTGCAAATATCAGGTTTTTATGTGAACATTATTGTACTTTATTGAATTATTTCTGAAGTAAAATGTCCTTCATAGGGACGTGTACAGTCCAAGCTCCCTGGCTACAGTAAAAACTACAAAATTATACTTTCAGTGTTCCAATCTTTTATTTGTACCTGGCATTGTTTTGTTGTTGCAGAGGTCAGTAGTGCAGCACTTTGTATTGACGTTAATTGTAAGTTCATTCGTCACGTGTATACTGCCATTGACGCATTGCATACTGGTCATGCACGACTTTACACTGATGTTTGAAAGCACACCATCTGCAGAAAACAGTTTAATCAAAATCATACATTTCTCATGCACACCCTAGATAAGTTGAAATACTTTCTTTGTGACGATTTTTTTTCTTACTCGTGTCCGTGGTGGTGGTCATGCTGCCGCACTGATCTGGACAATATGTCACTGTACTTTTACAACTTCCTGATATATCAGGTATACACTGATAACACTGCAGCGCCAGCACTAGAGGACACCAAGCCAACAAAAAAATACAGTTACACTGTTTCCACTTTGATTAAAAAATGCTTATCAGTAAACATACATGTACAGCAGCAACCAAACAAAATGTTAAATCATGACACGTTTTCCACGTGCACAATATCCCAGGATGTTCACTTGATATTAAATAATCTTTTTATTTTTATTTCATTTTCAAATGTCTGTGATTATACACTACTGTATATTGAAACTATTGTTTAACAGACATTCCACAACATTAAATGTAAATATAATGTAAAAATGAATGTGTTGATCATAAAACATATTTAGAATAGTAATTAGAATGTTCATAAGTAACTTCAGCAACATTGATTTCCTATTAATAGCTTTCCACATCAGTGAACACACACACACACACACACACACACAAACAAAAAACACCCCTAACAGTGCTTGACAGATGGTACAGTAGTAACCTAGTAACCCAGTTTAAGAATCTAACCAATGATGGAAACTTAAAAGCATGTTTATAAGTTGCTCTGAATAAGAGCTTCTGCCAAATGCCTAAATGTAAATATACAGTACTGTAAAATAGATGCATCACTAAATATCTTGTTTCTTAACAATCATGATTTAATTACTATGATTAATCTATGATCTATGAGCTCAGATTTACAGTAGAACCTCAACCAATTGGCAGCACAACTAATTACCTCTAAATAAAATAAATAAAAAAAAAAAACAGTGTGTACCTGTCGAGAAAAGCAGGCAGCTGGATATCAGAGTCACCAGAAGCTCCATTGCTGAAGGAGTCATGGACCTGATGAAATGCTGGAAGGAGAAGATTAGATTTAATATGAACATGTTAAAGAAGGTGTGGCCTTCTGCTTCAGTCTTCTGCTTCTTTAGCAAAGTTAACATTTACAAGTAATGCAAATAGTTTAAACCCTTTCAGGCTCAAATTAAGTTTTAGTAACAGGTAGTTAGTTTTTAACTGTTGCAAATCAGCAATGCCTGCCTTGAGAGGGTTAAGAAAATAGGCACTAAACTTGTACAGATTTTTGTATCTTTTTATTGTTTAAATGCTCTCAAATTTGTAAAACATTTGTTTAAAATTGTTTTCTAAAATAAAAAAGGAAAGGACACAATAAATCAGTTAAAAAGATTTTTTAAATGTTATTTCAGAAGTCTTATATTTATTTTAACTATTTTAAAGGGGGGGAAAACAAAGTTGCGTAAATATGTTGTGTGATGTACCTATAAAATATAAAATTTACAAACTTTACTGTTTTTATTTGATGCTCCAAAACATCTTCATTTATTTATTCTTTTGACACAAAACACACACACACACACACACACACAAGAAGCGCATGCATGATACATGAATCTCGGTACTCGTAAACCAAAACAATGCTTGTTTTCCAAGTCAAAATGTATTAAAAATCTTTGCTCGTCTTGCGGAACACTCGCAATCCAAGGTTTCACTGTACATTAATGTTTCAACTTGAGTACTTTTATTTTCACATTGTTGATTTTTTAATTGTAGGTCACATGCCTTTAATGTTTCAGGACAGGATTCCTACCCAACATAAAGCCAAATATGTTTATAGCAACTCCTATGTTCAGCTTCAGAACATAATGTATTTAAATTCACCTTCACAGAAAGAAAAAAAAACACAATCATGAGTAAAATTACTATAAAAAGTTTGTCGAAGCAAAGAATTACTAACCTCGTGTGTTGTTAACTACATTACATGTATCCCACTCAGACTTTCTGCTCTTTACTCTGTTGAAACTGTTTATCAGTGATACCAAGCTGATATAATGAGTTCCTGCATGACCTTCACCTCGATTACCTCAATCACAGAGCAACCAACATGTAACTGTATTATAGTGAAGACAAATAAGACTGAATAAGTTCAGTATAGGAACAAATCATTAACTTAACCGCTTAATCCTGTGTTCAGGGTCACAGGGACCTGGAGCCTATCCCAGGAGACTTAGGGCACAAGGCGGGGTACACCCTGGACAGGGTGCCAATCCATTGCAAAGCGCACACATACAGTCACACACTTATTCACACACTACGGGCAATTTGGGAACGCCAATTAGCCTAATCTACATGTCTTCGGACTGTGGGAGGGATGGGAATTGAGCCTCTCCGGGAATCAAACCCGGACCCTGGAGGTGCAAGGCATCAGTGCTAACCACTACACCACCGTGCTGCCTATTAATATACCCTTTTACTTAAAATTATTTTAGAACTAAAAAAAAAAAAGATTTATCTGACCACTCCCACTATTCATTCATTTTCTATACCGCTTTATCCTTCTATTCAGGGTTGCGGGGACCTGGAGCCTATCCCAGGAAGCTTGGGGCACAAGGCAGGGTACACCCTGGACAGGGTGCCAATACATCGCAGGGCACACACACATACGCACATTCACACACTACGGTCAATTTGGGAACACCATTTAGCCTAATCTGCATATCTTTGGACTGTGGGAGGAAACCGGAGTACCCGGAGGAATCCCACCAAGCACGGGGAGAACATGCAAACTCCATGCACACAGAGACGGGAATCGAGCCTGGCCGGGAATCGAACCCAGACCCTGGAGGTTCAAGGCGACAGTGCTAACCACTACACCACCGTGCCTCCCACTATTCATTACTATTTAAATTTGAATTCTCCATTAATGTTTATTTTGACCTGTAACAGCTAGGTAATAGCCTCCTTAGATCTCACACACACACACACATACAATTATTTTCCGATGTTCAATTTAAATATGTAGTAATCATGTTTTCCCACATGATTCATTTAATTTCATATGTTTTCCCCATCTGAATTATTTTGGATTATTATTATTATTATTATTATTATTATTATTATTCACATATAGAACCATCCATTCGACATGAATACTAGAATATGGACTACAAAATTACGATCGTCTTAAATTGAAGTAAAATTTTAAAAAGCTTTTGTAAAAGTAACCTCAGTTTGTTAAAATCTATACATTTTTGAAAATAAATGTTTAATGTACAAATTTATAGAAGCTAAATTAAAAGCTGCACAATGCTTATAGAAGAGGCTGCACAATGTATTAAGTTAGAAATCATTTTTAAATTCAGTTTTCGTTAAAATGTATTGTCTTGAAAATTATGCATCTATGTCTTATGGGTTTTTCAATGCAACCTTGGGGCAAGACATTAGAATGAAAGAGATGAAGCGTTGAAGAACCACATAAGCATCCAGTCTCCAATCAGTTTATTTCATTAAATTCATTAGAATATTTTAATGTCTTAGCAAGAAACAAACTTCATTAGTGATGTCCAAACAGAAGTGTAATCCATGATATAGTATATTCATTTAATAACAGGCTTCAAATAGAAAACTGCAAGAAACATGTAAAGGGGAAAAGAAAGCTTGTATTTATCTTTAGAATTTTTTTTGATGAGAGAGAGAGAGAGAGAGAGAGAGAGAGAGAGAAGGAAAACAGTATTTTGATTCCTCTGTGCGTCTGCACATATGGTGGCATTGACAAAAAAAAAAAAAAACTTGAATCTTAAATCTTAATACCAAAAAAAAAAGATTTCACAGACTGACATTTTTCATTAGAAGAGGATGAAGGAGAGCAGTGGAATGAATATGAGGAGGAAACTCAGTGTGAATCTCTCAGCATCATTACACATGTTTCCCTGACAACACATCACATCTGTCAATATGAGACCCTGTGCTCTTAGTAAAGTCGTATTACACATGTTGTTGGTTGTGCATCCTTTCAGGGTCATTACGTTGGATCCTTGAGCAACTAGAACAGAAAAAGACAAAGAAAAAAAATCACATTTTATTAATTATGGTAACAATGTTCACTCTGCACATGAGAACTTCCATCAACCAAGAAAAAAAATAGGAAGAAACTAAGATTAAGTTCAATGTGGTGGCTGTGGTTTGACATTTCTTCAGTTCCCTTTAAAATATTAGTTCCTGTTTATTCCTGTTATTTTCTTTTAACACAAAATGAGAAAAAATATATCAGTTTCATATTATTTAGTCCTATGATTTAATAAAAGGAGGTGCCTTAGCAGAAATTGGTGGTGCTTCAGGTGAGTGATGATGATTTGTTAGCACTTTTTAGCTTGCTTTGAAACCAGGTACAAATTCTGCAATATGATAGCAAATACTTTACAATTGATAAATTTTTAAATTACTTGTAATTCATTATTTATTTTATTTTATTCTTTTTTTTTTACATGCCAAGCGCTACAAGACTTAGGAAAAAAACCACAATAATATTAACACCACAGATTAAACATAAGCATAATTTCATATATTGTTATAGCCATTCACCTAAAATAGCATGCTTTAAACTTTTTTACATCATAACTTTTAATCCCAGAAGACATTTTTATTTGAATTCAATTCTAATATTGAGTAGGTACCCCCATTTGCCACCATAAATTACCCACAAAAAGTAACAACAATATACACCGATCAACCATAACGTTATGTTTCCCACTTTTGCCATCATAACAGTGATGCACTGTATTCTGATACCTTTTTATTACAACCAGAATTACCCATTTCATCCATTTGATTTACTCTAGCACTTTTATTTGATCAGATTACATGGGTCAGTTAACCTTCCTTCGATCATTTTTGGTATGTCCTAACCCCTGCAGCATGGCAACATCCCATAAGACCTGTGGTTTTGGAGTTGCTCTGACCCAATTGTCTATCCCTTACAGTTTAGCCCGTCTCATTACAGTGGCGACTGGAAGTGGGTGGGATATATTAGGCAGCAAGTGAACTTTTTTATGTTGGAAGCAAAAAAAAATGGACAAGCGTAAAGATTTGTGTGACTTTAACAAGGGCCAGATTGTGATTGCTAGAGGACTGGGGCAGTGTGTGGGTAAATTTTTTGTAATTTAGATATCATTCTAGTTACACCTTTATCTTTAATAATAACATTTAATGACACTTTTGACAAATTTTGATTACAGCTGTATTTTTTTCCAAAAACATAATCATTAGTTATACCAGCCTCAATCGCAGCCTTTCTTAATTTTTTTTTTATAGAATATGTTATCAATAAAATGACTATATGAATAAAATTAAATAAATACTTAAAGGAATGGCACCAGAGGCTACTAAAACATTCAGCTTAATGGAAATGTTCTAATATTTTTTATGCAAATTATTTTAGATCAGATTGGCAGAGTTTAGGTTAGTTATTATTCTTTTTTAATTGTACCTGTAGCAGTGATGCAGCGATCTTCTTCTCCTTGACAATACAGTTTACTAGAGCAGTCCTCAGACAAATCACAGGTATAACAGCTTCTCCCATTGATGGACCGGGTTGGCATAACTTCATTAGGAAATAAAAGTAAAAATAAAAAAAATATTTTCAAAATGTATGATGCCAAAATTCATAATAGACACATCTTTCCTTGACATCTTTACATTTGCATTACTGAGCATTATAAGAAATATGCAAGACATAAATGGTGAATAAATGTGCAAAATAAAATCTGATGATCACTAGTTTCTTTCACATACTTTTTATATATGGGTTTTATTCCTTTATTAATGCAACATTCAATCATTTATTTGAATAAAAAAAAAGCTTAGCTTTACTTGGCAGAGTGTAGTTGTTGCAGAGGTCATTACTGCAGCATCTGGTATTATTGGCGATTTTAACCAAACCAATATTTATGCTTGAGTTGACACACGTAGATGGTGAGCCACAATAATACATATCAGACCAGTCAGTGTACGGTACACTACTTATACCACCTATAAGATCTGAAAAAGAGTCAAAAGTTCAGTTATTGTCCAATGAAAATCATTCAAAAAAAAAAAAGAAAATCAAATAAAACAATCTAATAGATGTTCTTATACATACAGATGACCACAGAAGTGGTTGTAGAGGCACATGTAGAAGGACACTGTGTGGGTGTGTAATCGTGAATTGTTCCATTGTAAGTATACGGAAAACAGTTCCGTGCCAATGCTAAAGAGAAATGAGAATCAAAACAAAGTAAGAAAGTCAGTTACATCGAGACATGTCAAGGAATAACTTATCGCATTGTGCTAACTAATGGCAATGCAAGCTTGCCTACCTCCTGAGGAAATCATGCAGATGATCAGCAGTGTAACCTGTGTGCTCATTGTTGCTGGATGAAAGATATTAAAAAGATGAAGCAGGCAGGATTTATTGTAAAAGATGACATGATAAGGTGTGGAATTTTATACTAATTCAGAGTGGGCTGGGTTTATTGGGTGGAGCTGGGCAAAAGTAATGTACTATATTATATAAAGTATTTTTATGGTTCTCAATTTCCTCAAAATGGCTTTGTTTCTTCCACATAATAATAATAATAATAATAATAATAATTCAATTATTTGTCACAAGTATGTTACAGCACACTGAAATTATTTTTTGTGCATATCCTAGTTAGGAGCTGGTGTCAGAATTCAGGGTGAGCCAGGATACAGCAACCCTGGTGCAGATAGGGTTTAAATGCTTAAAACTCAAATATATGCCAGCAACACAGCATAGGTTTAAAAAAAAAGTGCCTATATAGAAGCTTTGAACATCTGAGCAAGCCTGGTGCCATACTCAAATGTTAAGATATGTCAGGTAAAATAAAAGTTAATATTATTTTTTATAAAGGTTAGATTTTACCACTACCGGAATATGGGAATGATGTCACAAAAATGTAGAACTCTCGAAATGAGCATAATGTTAGAAAAGGCAAAGACCTTTAGGTTATGCTTATTTGACCAAAATAAAACCTTATCATGCTGTGACTTTTAATTTATCTTTGCTATTTTTTTTCTTGACCCAGTTTCTAATTATTTGCTCAGTCATATTTGGGTTTCTACAGTCCAACCAACAAACGGTCCTCTCGAACAGTTGTCTTATGGGGTCTGTCTGATCTGGGGCTGTCATGAACTTCACCAGTTTCTTCAAATATTTTTCTTATCCTCTCAACTTGATGTTTGGATACATTAAAGATGTCTGTAACCTCAGCAGAAGACTTGATCTTAAGGCTCTTGATGATCAGCACTTTGGTCTGGGTTTGAATTTTAGGCATGCTGTCATGTCAGGATGCATTTCAAATGAAGGTTGGATATGCTGGGGTTCTTCTTCTATACACCTGGGAATGTGTTAATTACCATATTTGTCACAGGTGATGCTCTAATTTGTGATTGGTTGAATCCTTTAAAGATGTGGTCAGACAAGACTTCTGTCTAAGCAAAATCTGACCTTCCTGTCCTAATTAAATAATTAAAAATCACAGCATGATAAGATTGGATTGGCACCCTGTCCAGGGTGTACCCTGCCTTGTGCCCGAAAGTCTCCTGGGATAAGCTCCAGGTCCCCCGCGACCCTGATCAAGGATAAAGCGGTATAGAAGATGAATGAATGAATGTTCACAGGACTACTAATGTTCAGACATGCCACAAACCACAAATGCTTTATGGAAGAGTGGTGAAAAGAATGCAGTTATTGAAGAGAGAGAGAGAGAGAGAGAATTAAATGTTCAGAAGATTTGGAAAAAAAGTTTCCCTGCTTTGATGAACTTGCCACAAAGAAGTACAATTGGCAGAAATACAGTACTTTTCATCAACATGAGAAAACTATTCCCATTGTGAAAAGGTGTTAGCATCATGTTCGCAATATGCTTTTCATCAGCAGTGGAAAAGCTGGATAAGGGCACATACAGGGAATATTAAAAGAGAACCTGCTCTGGCCTGCAAGAGACTTTCGTTCTGGTGCAGTTTCACTTTCCAGTAGTTTAGTGTCCCTGCAAATACTGCCAAAGTAAAACTGGAGTGGTTTAAACAAAAATAAAATAAAATAAATAAAACATGAGTGTGTGGCCTTTGTTACAAAGTAAAAAATATTTTTAAGCTTAGAAGTATTGTGCAAATCAAATGGTAAACATTCAAATTACATCAATATCAGTTTCTTGCCTGTCACACTACATAAGCAGAAAAGTCCAAGGGGTAAATACTTTTGCAAAACCCTGTAAATATAACTGAATATATTGTTTGTTTGTTTTTTGCTGTATTGGATCCCTATTGTATAAACTCTGTTGTCTGAAAGATGCTTTTACCTTAGTTTTGCACTGATTAAATTTTACTTTGATGAAATATCCATCAAACTTCACTTGTCACATAATCTCTCTCTCTTTAATGTGCTTCAGCTGAAGAGATGGATCTGCACCATTACTGCATCTCTCTTTTTGCTGTCTCCTGCTCAGCAGAAGCAGAAAAAGTGAATAACATTTTCAAATCATGCCTGAGTATCACAGAGATAGATGAGGTAATTGTGTGCTCTCTGGGGCTGCTGCTCGTATCACCTGTAGGCATTGAGATATCCAATATCTAACTCGTGTTTGGCTATAAGCTATACATTTACATTTTAATCTCCTCTCTGAAGTCCAGATTTCTTCCATCAGTTGTTTTGTGGTTTTAATTTTATCCAGACAGCAGGTGACCCTCTGGTGGATATTTCCTTTGGAATCAAGCTAAGAGATGATAAAAAGTGAGTCATGCTACATGTAGAGAAGAGATATTTAACAACAGAAACAACTTTTTTTAGTATGACCTGACTCTTCTTGTATCATGAATTTTATTTCAGTGGCAGATTTCTATTCTTTTTTAAATCCCCTATATAAAATAGCAATGCATCTTAATGTAAACACACACACAATGAACTGAAGACTAAAACATAAAAGTTGTATTGGAATGTGTTCAATTTATTTGCTTTAGTAAATAGATTTTTTGTTGTGTATTAATTTACTTTTCCTTCTATGTATACTTATAAATAACTTTTTACAAGGTAATGGAAAACATACTGTATATAATGTACAATTATTTTAGCTTAAATAGTCAAATATTTATAGCATAAAGTGTAAAGCGTTATTTCTGGATGTCTGATATGCATTGATGCATGTAAAATATAATGTAATGTACACTTGTGTGGAAGTGACAAGGTACAGAGATCAGGTAACCACACACAGAATGGAAATCAGGCATTAAGACATGGATGTACAATTCGGAAATGTCACAGGGGGACTACAGATCATATTTGATAATAATCTGCATAATGGATGCAGATTGTATTTAAAATTAATAAGTGGCATGTGAATTAAACATATTTGTAATAAAGTGAAAACAAAGGAGATCATCCTAAGGAAGATTAACCAACTGACACAGATCAAAATTTCCCAAAACTACAGTATATGTATTTTCACTTCCTATTTGTATTCTTGGTTCTGATGTAGGTTTATCTGTATTGTTTCCCCACAGAATAAGTCAAAGAGAAGATGCTTCAGCAATTGTTTCCCAAGAAAAAGAAAGATTTCTAAATCCAGCAAAGCCACTCTTACAAAAATCCCAAATACGCGCTAATGAAATAATTCTGAGTGGGTCAAAGGAATCATTCTTACAATCACAACCATCTGACCAGAACTTGTCATCACTTACTTTCCATAACTTCCAAAAATCTGTGGATACCAATAGCTCTGAAATGCTAATTACCGAACAATATAAGGAAAACACACTTCAAGAAGCACAAAAGGAGGTTGAGTCACTCAGTGTTTCACAAAAATGTTTTAAATCTGCTAATGAAACAATGCTTAGTCAGATCTCACAATTGCATGAAACTCAAAGTCCACTATCACCAAGACCCAATGAAATCCACAAACCACTGATGCCTAAAGGGCCATTTTTATCCCAGTCCAAGTCAGCAAACTGGAATTCCTCCCTGGCTCTTTCTCAGCAATCCTACAGTCCACTGACTTCCTCATCGGCAGCCTTTCCTGATTCCTTCATGTCGAAATTTAACCCACAATCTCCAGGAGACCGGTGTACCATTGTATACGATGAAGTTTCCAACTCACCATTGTCATTGTCCACGTCAACACAGAGCTTAGATACATTTTCATTCCCCCAATCCCAGGGCCCCTTGGTAGGATTTTCCATTTCCCCCAGACTAGAATTGAGTCCAACACCTTCAGATCTCTATCATATCAGATCTAAAAGTATGACTCCATGGTCTAAATCTGCCTCTCAGAGCCAAAGTGATAACACTCCACCACAGTCCCAGGAACCTTCAGAACTTCTGAAATCAACTTTATCTGCAGAGCAGTCATTCTCAGATAATGAGGAACCATATATTGTTTCTTTAGGATTGTCATCATCTTTGACAGAAGTCCTACAAAGCTCACCTTCCCTTCACCTAGGCTCATCAAGTAAGTATATTTAGCCTCCTGTTGTTCTTACTACTTGGTGAAATTTCGTATTACTGTCATACTATCTTTACATTTTATTATAGAACAAATGAGATTAGAATACCAAGAAAATATTTTATAATTACAGTTATTTTTATGTGTAAATAGATATAACAGTGTAGTCACGTTTTAATAGCACAGATAATTTAAATACAGTAGCTATCCGAAATGTTTACTTGGCAAAATCAAAATCTGCACATATGTGCATTGTTTTATTAATGTCCTGGATTCCACATGCTGTCTTTATTTTCCCTACTTACTTGCCAAAGTTAATTTCTACAATGCAATAAAGGCCTTTTTTTCTTTAGATATCGATTAGGACATTAAATAAATACCCAATGCACCATAACATTAAGCCAGGCAATTACACGCTGAGAAAAACCACAGGAATACAAGGCAAGAACCTTATCAACACCATCACTTGGGGCTTCCGACAGTGGCGGCTGAAATGTGGATATGCACACAGCGCAGCAGGGAGTCAGCTGACTTGAGACATGCAAAGAAACACACACATACCGACTAAGAAGCACACATACACTACATTGTTCTCAAACAGCAGGACTTTTAAGCTTTACTTGCTGACTAGCAGGACCATGCAGGCCTCAAGCTGTTGTTGTTTGGGGCAGAGAGAGAGAGAGAGAGAGAGAATACCCCAAAGTTGGCAGCCATTGCTTTTAAAATAAATAACACATCCCAAAAGGTTTTGTTTTCTAGTTTTGTGGGCATCAAGACTATATTACTAGTACACCAGTACACTGCAAAGCATGGAAATTCCCTGGTGTTCTCTTTTAAGAAGTACATTTTGTTAAGATTACAATTTTTGCTATTTTATGTGTCACCTTGTCATTTACTGGTATGACTATAGTAACTCATTGTTTCATTTTGGAGCCAAGAAAAAATTCTACGTGAGTAGCAAGTTTCCCAATAGGCCTTTTTTGAAAGATGGACATTTAAGAACCTAGAGGAAACCCACACAGATTCAGGGAAAATATGTGAAACTCCAAGGATTATACGATGCAATGATTTACTATTACTACGAGATAGACAGACAGACATAAGAGGTCCGTTCTCAAAGTCAACTTTATTGTCAATTCTGCTACATGTACAGTGCATACATATAGAGAATCGAAATTACGTTACTCTCAT
>JAQQZS010000015.1:24808225-24818484 GCA_030068045.1 Platyallabes tihoni | reverse complement strand
GGTCAAGGGGTTATGGTTCAGAGGGGTACAAGGTCAAAAGAGCATGGGTTCAGAGGGGTACAAGATCAAGGGGGTATTGGTTCCGAGGGGTACAAGGTCAAAAGGAGAGTCAGAGAGTCATGTTTAGTCTCTCAGCTTTTTATTTTCTGTTTCAAGCCATCCATCATTCTTCCTTCCTCATTTCCCTCTTTCATAATCTCCATTCATCCACCCAACTTAGTTTCTTTCTTGTTTTCTTCCCTTTTTTCCATCCATTCATCCATCATCACTTGCCCCTCAGTACTTCCTTCCTAATTTCCTCCTTTGTTCCTTTCTTCAAATTAATTTTTTCTGTCCTTTCTTTAATTTTTTTCTTGCATCCATCCATCTATCCATCTATCCTTTCTCTTCGAAGTTTCCTTCACACCTAGTTTCCTATCATCCATTTCTCCATCCATCCATTCATCCGTCTCTCCATGTCCTTTCTTTCTTTCTCTGTTTTCATTCTCCCATTTCTTCCTTCCGTCCTTCCATCCATCCGTCACTTCATCTTCATTTATTCCCTTAGTTTCTTTTATGTGCCTCCATTTATCAATCCTTTCTAATTCCTTCCTATCTTCATCTCTCTCTCCTCATCCCTTCCTCCATCTCTCTCTCTTTCTCTCTCTCTCTCTGTCGTAATGTGAACAGAATTCCTCACTGAGGTTAGAACAGAGTAGATGTGTAGGTGATGTAATGCACAGGAGTGTTACTCAGCTCTCAGTGATCAGACTGCATTATTGCTACACACACACACACACACACACACACACACACTCCCCTCCGCATTACAGCAGCCTGCACACCACAGATGAGTCTGCATGGCATCTTCACCTTTTCCTCTCGTCTTTAATGTTATTTTGGACAGCGTCCGTCTGCAGGGAAAGTGCTGATGGATTCTTTTCAGGCTGAGAGACGGAGAGAGAGAGGACGAGAGAGAGAGAGACGGAGACACCACACTGTTTCATTTCCTAACCATGGTGATAAACACCCTTTTCCCTCCACAGCGAGACTGAAGCTCACTCCCGGTTTCCCCTCGGGCCTGTCTCACTGTCCCTTCCTTTATCTTTCAGTAATGAGTGTGAAGACTGTGAAGAGTGTGTGTGTGTGTGTGTGTGTGTGTGTGTGTGTGTGTGTGTGTGTGTGTGTGTGCGCGCGCGCGCATATGTTCCCCAGGGGTTACTACTCATAAATGTCATGTGACTATTTTGGTCCCAGCAGCCCATTAAAAGCTTGAGTGATAAATTTTTTTTCTTTCTTTTTTTTATTTTCAGTTCCACTCGTCTCTCCGTCTCCCGAGGAAAAAGCAATGAGTTTTTTTTTCTTTTTTTTGTCTCCTTCTCCGTCCATCTCTGCATCTTGCACAAATCACAGGTTCACATCAGCACACTTGTCTCCCATTCGTTCTCATTTTAACGTCTCCCCTTGTGCTCTCTGAGGACGAGTTCAGTCCGTGTCCACACGCATCCCTCCTTCAGGACCTGTCAGAACCGGAAGAAAGCGAGAGAAAAAACTGGACGCAGAAGTCATGAGACTCATCTAAGCTCGTCCATCCATCAGTACATCCAGTCTGATTCCTCACATCCTTCTCTCTCTCTCTCTTTTTTATCTTTTTATTTATAGTTTCTGTCTTTATTTATTTTATTACTTTATCATTCTATCCATCCATCCTTTCTTTCTTTTTCTTTCATTCCTTCTTCCCAGCCATCTGTTCTTTATCCATCAATTTATCCCAATTAATTTCCTCCTAATGTCTTTCGTCTTTAAAATTTCTTTCTTTCTTTTGCATCTATCCATTCTAAGTCCTTCCTTTTTTCCATATTCCCTTTCTTTCATTATTTTCTTTCTTACCTCTATCGATCTGTCTCGATTTCTTTCCGCCTCAACTTAATATACACTTTCTATTTTTTCTTTTTTTCTCTCATCCCATCCCTTCCCATTTTAATGTTTGTCCTTTATTTAATTTCTTCCATCATTCCATATTTCTTATCCCTTTCATTTCATTCTTCTTTGTTTTCTTTCTCTCTCTTCATTCCATCTTGCCCATCCATCAGTCTGTCCATACTCTCTTCCTTTCATCCATCCATTCAAATTTTTCCTTTTTATTCTTTCTTGCATCCATCTTTTTCATAGTAATTTTTCTTTTCACTTCTTTCATTATTTTCTTTCTTTCATCCATCCATCTGTCCATCAATAAATACAGTGCATCCATTCTAATTCCTTAGATCCTTCTGTTTTTATTTATAGTTTCTGTATTTACTTATTTTATCATTCTTCTTTCATTGTATCCATTCATCCATTCTTTCTTTCTTTTTTCTTTCTTTCTTTCCTCTCTCCTTCCCTGCCATCGGTTCTTCATCCATCTATTTATCCTAATTAATTCCAATGTCCTAATGTCTTCCGTCTTTAAAATTTCTTTCTTTTGCTTTCTTACTTTCTTTTGCATCCATCCATTCTAAATCCATATTTTTCCATTTTTCCTTATTTTCTTTCTTTTCTTTTTTATATCCATCAATCCATCCCTTTGTACACTTTGTATTTCTTTTTCTTTCTCCCATCCCTTCCTTTTCAAACATTTTTGTCCTTCCTTATTTCGTTTCTTCCATCCTTCGATCCATCCTTATTTCCTATCCAATTTGCCCTTTTTCTTTCTTTTTTTCTTTCCCCTTCATTCCATCTTGCCCATTCATCAATTTTTCCTTTTTTTTCCTTTCTTGCATCCATCATTTTTTCTTTATTTCCTTCCTTCATTATTTTTTTTCTTACATCCACCCATCTGTCCTGATTTCTTTCTTTCTCTTTCTTCTGTCCATTCTAATTCTTCACCTCCTTCTGTTTCTTATCCACCCATAATTTTTCTTCTGTTCTTCCTGATTAAAGTGTAGGTGATTATAGTGAGTATACTCGCATGTCTTCAGTCTGCAAGGGCTTAAAAAAAGCAGGAGTTTAGACTTGAGCTTAGTCAAGGCTCGAGTCTAGTTCCTGTTTTCAGCGCCGTGAGAATCCTGTGCGCTCGTGCGTCGTTGGTCTGAAGGAGGCGCCACAGCTGGAGTTTGTACGTGTGGTAATTGCAGCGATTGACATCCGCCTCCCTCCTGGGAACACCAACCCTTCCAGGCAGAAAGTGTGTGTGTGTGTATGTGTGATTGAGGGAAAGCTGCTGAAGCGTGGCATCACACACAAGGTGCACGCACGCTGGAGAACACAAAGAGATGATGCTCGGCGCAGCGGGAGAGACAGCAGAGTGTTTGAGTCGGTCTGCTCCGCTGCGCTAAACACTCCGAGTGTATTGTGTAATGAAAACACAGCGGACTGTGTTGCGCCTTCAAACACGCTCGAGACAGGATTTTTTTTATTTATTATTTATTATTATTTATTTTTTCCACGTGTCCTTCTAATCCTGAGCTACAAGTTCTGAAAGCAATAAACACTGTGCTGGAGACGCAACACGACACAGTGGCAGATATTCACAGGTTCATACGACAGGAGGGTGTGTGTGTGTGAGATACAGAATAAAATGTTGATGCATAGCAATGTTGAAGGAAAAAACATATTGCAAAAAAAAAAGTTATTCCTGGTCGTATAAACTGATAAACAATGAGCGCAAAAGTACTCGTGATGTCCGTAATTTGTCATTTTCATGAACGTCAGTGCCGGGAGAATTATTTTTTTTTTTTTCCCTCCTCATGAACTCCTAAAGATATCAACACTCTATACCTTATTTATCTCTAAATGATCTTTTGAGCATTTCGTTTTTGATCACATCAAGCATCCAGTCTACATCTGAATCAGCTGTTGCTATGGAAACCAGAAGGCACATGAGGACGAGTGAGCGCGTTATAATATGACCCTCTTTTGGGTCCTGAACTGCCGGAGACAGGACGCAGTCTAACCCGCCGCCACCGCCGCCGTGATTTCAAATCAGCCCGGAGAGCGACGCGGCTTGAGTCGGTGGGTTGTGTTTGTGTGTGTGGTTGGCGGGGTGGAGTTTACACGTCCGAGCAGGTCCGCTCACGCTCTGCTTCAGCCTCGCTTCAAACTTTCTAATGGTGATGAATTTGAGTTTAGCGAGTATTGGCAGTGCTCAGGTATTGACGCGTGGACTAAGTGCTGAAGATTGATGAGTGCTGGCGCAGGACTGCGTATGACTGATGGAGTCTCTTCGTACCATTAAGTCGCAAACTGACTGATTTACACGCTGATCAGGAGCGACTCTGCTGAATGTTAAGTCGTGTGTGTGTGTTTGCAGGACATGGTGCGGCGGGGCGAGATCCTGGATGAGGGCATGGAAGACGAGTTTTACCTGCGACGTTTAGACGCCGGGCTTTTCGTCCTTCAGCTGATCTGTTACATCATGGTAGAGATCAGCAGTGCAGGAATTCCACAGGTTCGTGGGGAAAAAAAATTATATATATTATATAAATAAACGTTCACATTGTTTTTTGTCTCTGTACTCGGGTACACTTGGGTATTTGCACTCTCCGATACAGCAGGTGGCAGTGTGCACCTGCTTAGTTAAACACAAAGAGAAGAATGGATTGAGGAAGTTAACTTTCGTGCTACTTATATTATTGATACACTATATTGCCGAAAGTATTCCCCCCCGCCCATCCAAACCATTGAGTTCATGATCACAGGTGTATAAAAGCAGGCACCTACGCACATAGACCGCGTCTACAAACATTTGTGCAAGAGTGTGTAGCTCTCAGGAGCTCAGTGGATTCAAGCGTGGTACAGTGATAGGATGCCTCCAGTCGTATCATTTCCTCGTTGCTAACAGTCAACTGTTAGTGGTTTTATAACAACGTGGAAACGATTGAGAGCCATAGCGACTCGGACACTTTTATGTGGTAGATCATTTAAAATCACAGGGCGGGGTCACGGGGGCACAGAGGTCAGCAACTTTCTGCGGAGTCGATAGCTACAGGCCTCCGAACTTCATGTGGCCTTCTGAATAGCTCATGAACAGTGAATAGAGACCTTCATGGAGTGGGTTTCCATGGCCGAGCAGCTGCATCACCAAGTGCAAAGCAAAACATCAGATGCGGTGGTGTGAAGCTCACTGCCACCGGACTCTAGAACAGTGGACACGTGTTCTCTGGAGTGATGAATCACGCTTCTCTGTCCGGCGATCCAAGGGACGAGTCTGGGTTTGGCGGTACTTGTCTCACTGGGTTGTGCCAAGTGTAAAGTTTGGTGGAACTTGCTCGGCCCCTTACGTTCAGTGAATGAATAGAACTGTTAATGCTTAAGCATACCAAGACATTTTGGACAATTTTATACTCCCAACTTTGTGGGAACAGTTTGGGGACGGCCTCTTCCAGTTCCAACACGACTGCGCACCAGTGCACAAAGCAACGTCCATAAAGACATGGATGAGCGAGATCAGTGTGAAAGAACTTGACTGGCCTGCACCTCAACCCGATACAACACTTTTGGGACGAATTAGAGTGCGAGCCAGACCTTCTGGTCCAACATCAGTGTCTGACGTCACAAATCCTCTTCTGGAAGAATGGGCAAAAATTCTCATAACCTTGTGGAAAGCCTCCCCTGAAGAGTTGAATCTGTTATAGCTGCAAAGAGCCAACATCATATTAAACCCTATGGATTAAGAATTGGACGTCACTCAAGTTCAAAGCAGGAGAGCGAATACTTTTGGCGATATCGTGTACTTCGGGGGAAAAAAAAAACAATGCGAGTACCACAAAGATCACTATAGAGCACGTAGAGATCCGGTTCCTGTCCTTCTTATAATCCTGTGCTTGTCTCCTTGTTATTGTCACAGCTGCAGCAGAGAGTACATCAGATCCTGAACCTGAGGGGTGGATCGGTTAAGATGGTGCGACACGTCATGAGAGGTGAGCTCGAACGTAGTGTGAAGAACCTCCACCAATTTTCATCTTTCAATACTTGTTGCTTGTTTGTATTCTCTTCGTTCACATCGGAGCCGCACAGCTGGTCACGCTTCAGCGTGAATCATCAGCCAGACTAAGCACAATGGCCGGAGTGCCATTTGGAGTAATTAGGCCCCTATTTGAGCGCGTGTCCTCAAAAGGCCTCTGCTCTTTTTTTTTTTTTTTCCCCGCACTCAGTCAGGCCGGTCATAAATGATTAATGAGACCACAGAAATCACATCTGTACGTTTGACTTCAAAATGGCAGCCAGCGAAATGTCCTCGCGTTTACTCGCTCGTCCGTGCCGCTCACGTCGAGCGCGAGTTTAAAGGTGGCACAAATCCGGCTTTATGAATGTGAGCCGTCTTATTAGCATAAACGGCGAACACCTTTGAAGCGCGCTGCTTGACAGGGTCCAATTCATTAAAAACTACCCGACTGGCACTTTATTTTAGGCAAAGACCATCTATTTTCATATCCCGTTGCATGCATTAATTTTTTTTTCGTCCTCTTCTATTTTTCCACTTATCTGTTCTGTTTTCATTTATACAAGTCAAAAATTATCTGCAATCTGGCAGTAGAATTTCTTTTTTATAATTTTTTTTTAGAAAAGACAAATTTATAATTTTTTGGCATAGTCTCCTTGCTTTTCAATACACTTTGTCCATCTGCCAACAAGATTTCGTATTCATCCTTTAAATTTTTTTTTATTCTGAGGTGTGAGCCATAAATGCACCGCTGTCTTCACTTCATAAGATGTGAATTTTTGTCCTCATAGTTCTGCTTTCAGGGGACCAAACAGGTGATGAAGTGTGATCAGGACTAACGGGAGGACGCTTTAACACCTCTTCAGCTCTTCAATAAGCGTCTCACTGTAACGAGCGTTGTTGATTATTGAACCTTTTTTCGGATAATGTTCCAATACTTCTGGCCCCTCGAGAATCCCAGAAAACTGTAAGCGTTTGTGAATTTTCCAGCTGATGGTCGACTTTTGAACTTTTTCTCGGTCTGCGATTATGGCTGTTTCCGTTCCGTTTACTCTCAGACTCGTAGTGATGAATCCGTGTCTCGTCACCAGTAATGATTCTCTTTCAGAAACATTCACCTTCCTTAGGGTTTACAAACATTTTTTCCAATAGTCCTTAGTCTTGAACAGAAAGCACTGATAGGCGTGCAGATCATTTCTCACTCGTCCTCGTATATACAGTGAGCCTGACCTGATGTTGGGTGTTTCCAGATGAGTACCTGAATACTCATGAAGTATGTATTTTTATACCACCAGTAATAGTAGTGGTAAACTTTTTACAATGCTTCAAATTCAAGATGAAATTATGATAAATTTTTTTTTTCCATTCCAGCTCATATTGCGCTAAAAGCTTGTATTAGACCATTTTGGACCGTATTCTGATCTCAGCCAGGTATAGACCACATGCAGGGTTCTGCCCGGTTTGGACTGTGTGCTGGTCCGAGCTCGTATTGGACCACATGTCTTACAGTTTTTTGGACCAGTTGCTGGGTTCAACCTAGAGCTGGGCAGTCAATTGGAAATGAATTGAAATAGTATTAACAGAATTAAGGTTCTGAATGTCAGTGTGTGTGTTCACGTACTCGCCCCTAAAATGACTACTACCATGTGTGTAATCACCTTACTCCACATGGAAGCGGCAACTTGAGCAGCTTGTACCGTCGATTGGACAAATTTCAACTTTAGTGAAGATAAAACCAAACAAGAGGAATCCGGATGTAAATACATTTAAACATAAAAACTGTTTCATCAACCGAGTAGAATACCCCACCAATCTGTTTCAACACCTACAACACAATATGAACAGCGCTTTGGCTCCGCAAAGTAAATAGACTGACGTGCATCCAGTAAATAGTGCCTCCACATAGCAGCTGTCGATAACAAGCATAAACAAATCCTACAGAATATGAAAAGGATTCAGGAAGATGGACAGATCACATTGTGAAGGATGTAACAACCCAGCGTTAATAGTCGAGTATATTTACACTACAAACTTGTCTGTGAACTATGAGGTCACAAAACAAAGACAAAGCAAAATAATCATACCGTGATCATATTCAAGACAAAATGTTCAATTAATCGTCAGATTGATTTGAGGTCACATCGCCCCAACACTATTCCAGCCCATTTTGGAGTGTATTCTGGTCCAAGCTCATATTGAACTTTGAGTCTTAGACTTTTGTTGGACCGTAGGCTGGGTCAGCCTGTTCTCTGCCGTATTCTCGTCCCAGCTCATTTTAGACCACAGGTTTTTGACCGTATATACAAGGGGTAGGAAAGTTCGGTCCTAGAGAGCCGCAAACACACCTGAACAAGCTAATCAAGGTCTTCAGGATTACTAAGGCCTACAGGCAGGTGAGCTTTTTTTCTTTTCTTTTTTTCAGGTTTTGAGCTGTGGCTCTCTTGGACTGAACTTGCCTACCCCTGGTATAGTGTGTTTAGTCAAACCGTTTTGAGCCATTTCTTCTTGGTTCTGGATTTGTCGGTTGGTCTCCAGACAGTTTCAGAACACAGGCTGGTCTCAGCTTCTTCTCATCCATTGGCGGATGAGGTCTTTACAAATATCAGACTACTTGGCTGGATGTCCATTCTTGGTCATTTGACCAGTAAACTCAACTTGGAGTAATGGCTGTCAGCTGTAAATACTGGATTGGATAGAAACTTCCATTATTACCACTTTAGGCAGTGGTGGCTCAATCGGTTAAGGCTCTGGGTTACTCACCAGAAGGTCAGATGTTCAAGCCACAGCACCGCCACGCTGCCACTGTTGAGCCCTTGAGTAAGGTCCTTAACCCTGTCTGCTCCAAGGGTGCTGTATAATGGCTGAACCTGCCAAATCTGGGTAATTCGTCATCAAAAGCCAACAAACCAGACACCAATGAAAATCTCAAAAATTCTAACATTTAATTTTGGCTTCAGCGGTTGGAGCTGGAAGCCGTGCAATGTTAAAACATTCCTTTTGCAAATGCCTTTATTTTTTTCTGGTACATTCCAGATTTACCATCATTATGTAAGGTGCAGTTTTCATAAAACTGTCAAGACCGTTTAATAAGCACCTTTCAATAATAGCGAAGGCATCTTTTTTTTTTTCCCCCCTTGTATGTGGGAGGCTCGCTGTGAAATCACTGCCACCTCTGTGATAAATTGAAATTTTCTGCTGTGGGTTTGTAGCAGCTGTGGCCTTGAGCAGGCCTGTGGAGAGAAAGCATTGCCAGGACCACACAGCACATAGGTACCATAGCGAAGCAGCACTGCTGGCACGCTGCCCGAGCTGTCGATTTTAAGAGTAGCAGTGGGGTGCACTATAGTCAACGGTATAATTCAACCAAAAGTGCTAACAGTGAAAGGAAGTCATTAACAGGCAATTAGCATTTACGCTGATTTGGTCAGTCTAAAAAGAAACAGGGTTGTAGTGGATTTTCGTACTTGTATGTATTTATTTGGCAGACGTTTTTAACCGGTGTGACGCGGTGGAATGGAATCCAAGGACATTGGCAAGTAATTGACGGGTAAGAACCTTGCTACTGTAGCGGTCCACTGATTTCCAGTCAGTCCTTCAATTTGAACTTTCTGATCACTTGCACAAAAAAAGTATAATAGCTCAGGGTAAACTTTTAGAAGCAACATACCAAGGAAACGATTATGGTTTTCCTATTTCCAATAAAGTCCCAAAATTTTTATTTTTTTTTAATATATAAACATCTACTGGAATTTACATTTGCCCCAAAATGAAAAGTGAAATCCCTCATTTTCCCTTCTGGGTTAAGGGTTAAAGTATTTTTTTCCACCAGTTAAGGTTCCAACTACAACTTGGAACTTTTTAGAAGCTATTTTATTCAATGAACCCCTACACAACTCTTTAAAGAAACCAATTTTCCCCAGAAGAGGAGGGAGGAACTTCTGTGTTTGGTCTTTGTGACTTGTCAGATGGTTGATCTGTAGATGGAGACTTGTGTTATGTGTTAAGCGTTGACAAATTAAATATATAGACTGTGTGAGACCCCCACTGTTCGATTAAGGATTTCTGTCATGGTATGTCCTTTAGGTTTGGTTTGATATTTCTACTTGATGGGTGCATTTGACTGAGCTAAAGGTGCATTTGACTCTTGTGTAACAAGATTACATTTGATAATTCTATAACGATTCATAATCTCCAACAGTTCCATATTAATGTTCCAAATCAAAGTTCCATGCAATCATTTCCCTCAACACTTACAGACCAATGGTCTATTCTATTGAGGGACTATCTGATCATTTTGATTCATACACATTCACATTCCATACAAACTTAAATAATTCTTTTGATTGTGTAAAGCTGCTTT
>JAQQZS010000015.1:24789171-24799452 GCA_030068045.1 Platyallabes tihoni | reverse complement strand
CATTTTGTGTGACAAACATGCAAAAGAATAAGAAATCAGGAGGGGGGCAAATAGTTTTTCACACCACTGTATACTTACATCATTTATATATATATAGCATGATATATTTTTATATATAGTATAAAAACGCGATAATCTAGATAAAAAGATAGAAACAATGGTTTTATTCATTTTTCAACTTATTATTCAATTATGACATTATGTATGTATGACATGATGTACGATGTGTGTTCAAACCGGGACTCGCATGAAATTTCTAGTGAATGAAGGTGTAAAAGCGATCGACATGTCCAGGAGACTTTATGTCTGTAAACATCCTGTCCGATGTGGCTCGGAACTCACTGCAGCCGTTCCTGTGAACATTCAGCCAGTGGAAAACCTGATCGTTAAAAATCTACAGACAACTTGTCACCAACTTGCGCAAAAGATGCATCACTCTGTGGGAACCGTACACACACACACTCGTTCACCAACACCACTTGCACGTTACAGGAACTCTGGGAGTTATTGCCCCCCCCTGTACAGTCCTGACCTGACTATCAGACATTTAATGGAGTTCCTGGGAGGCCAGCGTTTCAGACCATGGATCATGGCTCCTCTGTACTTGATGGTGTCCGAGCGCGTGTGAAACACTGGGATAAGTGCATTAGTGTAACAGGGAAATAAAGATGATGAGTTTTTTTTTTACTCTCATAACTGTGTTCTGCGTAAACACCCGTCCTGGTGTGATAAATAGATACTGTAGATGGGCTCGACGCCAGGGATCTGAGAGGAGACCACTCCCACTGTATCACTCCGCGGTATCACTCCGCTGCGCGCTCTAGCCCGTGACGCTGAGGCTTAGCGCGCACAGTACCGGAGAGCAACGCTGGAGAGACTGCAACACACTCACACACACACACCCCTCTCTCTCTCTCTCTCCTGCCTCACACACACTACCTCCTCCCCCGGGTGTGGATCTATCCCGAGGCTCCGGTGTGACCGTGGATGCGAGGCGGTGTCCTCTAGCAGAGGCGACATGCGCGCGCTCCGGCTCCTGCTGCGGAGTCTCCACTGCGTGGGGCTCTACATCCAACTTAGTAGCGCTTTCTCCTCATCCTCCACCCAGGGGGAGAACCGCATCTCCAGCAACGGTGAGCGCATCCCTCTCACACACACACACACACACACTTACACTCGTGAAATGCACTTAATAACTGGATGAAGACATTATTATTATTATTATTATTATGCACAGTGTGTAAAACCAAGTGACTATATCTAATCCCAAATCTATTTAAAATCTATTTATTTATATCATATTAATATCATAGTTATTTTGTCTCGGGTGATATGCATGATCTATAGTATAGAATATATTCTAGTATACACTATATTTGTTTATTTCTATTTTTATTTTATTATTTATTTTCCCTTTATCTCTCTTCAACTTGCATTCATAATGCATTCATTCAATATTCAATATTTTATATAATATCGATTAATATTTCACTTCATATGATTTGTCTCCGGTGTGGATCTAGTAATGTGTAACTTTCAATTATTTCTCTAATTAAAGCTGCACCAGCTGATTGATCCCACTTGTGTACTTTGATTGAATGACATTGACAAAATTGTGTCAAAATAATATAAATACAATAACAAAATTATATTAAATATATAAATTCATTTATTTATTAAACGGCATAATTTTAGAGCTGAACTTTTTGCCCTATTTTTAATGCAAAAAATATATATTTTTAAAAATGACAGTCATTAGGCAGCTGCTGGTGTGTGAAATAAGGTGCAGTGAGTGAGTCACAGGACCGTCAGTCCGTCTAAATGAAATCGGCACCGTAGGAGTTAATCCCGGACGAGTTAAATTTGGATTGCGTGCCGTGATTTCGGACTGTAGAAACTGATGCGGGATTTTAAGAGTTAAATTAGGATTCGGTGCTGAAGGTTTTAAGTCTGGACTGTAGGAGTCAGTTCAGTATTTTACAAATTAATTCCAAATTAGAAAAGTTTGTTCAGCACTGTAGGTTAAAAATTCAGGCTGTAGAAGGCAAATAAGTTTAATCAAGAATCGAATATGAGATAAGGATTCAGGATTGTAGGGCTTAAGTTAGGACTAACTAAATCATGGAGAACTGGAGGGGGTTAACTTGGGAGTGTAAGAGTTAATTCAGGAGTGTGGGATGTAATCAAGGAGTAGAGAAGCTAATTCAGGAATGTATGGTTTAATTGAGCAATGTAACGGCTAATTTAGGATTATATCAGTTAACACAGGAGTGTAAGAGTGAGTCCAGGAATGTGGGAGTTTATTTCAGGAGTTTAGGGGTTAATTCAGGAGTGTAAGAGTTAATTTGGGAGTGTGGGAGTTAATTTGGGAGTGTGGGAGTTAATTCAGGAGTTTAAGAGTTAATTTAGGAGTGTAGGAGTTAATTCAGGAGTGTAAGAGTTAATTCAGGAGTGTAAGAGTTAATTCAGGAGTGTAGGAGTTAATTCAGGAGTGTAAGAGTTAATTCAGGAGTGTAGAAGTTAATTCAAGAGTGTAGAAGTTAATTCAGGAGTGTAAGAGTTAATTCAAGAGTGTAAGAGTTATTTCGGGAGTGTAAGAGTTAATTCAGGAGTGTGGGAGTTAATTCTGAACTGTAGGGGTTAATTCTTATGTGTAGGAGTTAATTCAGGAGTGTAAGAGTTAATTCTGAACTGTAGGGGTTAATTCTTATGTGTAGGAGTTAATTCAGGAGTGTGAGAGTTTATTCTGAACTGTAGGGGTTAATTCTTATGTGTAGGAGTTAATTCAGGAGTGTAAGAGTTAATTCAAGACTGCAGGAATTAATTCAGGGTTGAAGATTTTGCTGTGTTGTTCTCGGGTTATTAAAGTTATAATTTTAAATCCACGCGGCCCTTCTAATTGCTTCCTGCACATGAATTATCTAAATATTACTGTGTATGAAAAAAACTAACACCAAATGAACGCTTATAACAAGCTAAAATGTGAAAATGAGAACATCGCATCCTCAGATGTCATAGCTGGTTTCTCAGTTTCATGTAGTGCGTTTGTATGTGTATGTGTACTGTATGTGTGTGTGTCTATGCTGTGTGCATGCAGTGGATCGGAGGTGATCACACACTTTAAAACAGTTATTTGGACATTTGGGGAAACAACACAGGAAATGTCTGAGGCTGTGTTTCAGTAGTGCTCTTAATGCTCTTAATGCTCTTAATTTTAATGTGCCCTTGTTGACCTGCGCTCTGCCTTTTCAATCGGACTCGTTGGATCACTTCCACTTGCACTGGTGTCGAGACATCCACTCGTTTTACGTTGCAAATGGGTGATTCAGGGACAAAGCTGTGAAGCGTACGAAAGGGGCGTGGTCTCCGTTTCTGTCAGTCCCAGTGAAGGATGTGGAGTCTTCTTTAATCCTTTTTTTTTTCGGGACATCTTATTACAGTACATCATGGTGGGCAGATTAAAGCAGCCAATCAGTGACCATCGTATCAGGTGATCACAGCCGTGCACGCCCCTAGATTAGAAATCTGATATCTAGATATTTGATGCTTTGAAAGCTGGATTTTAATTGATTTTTAAAAAGCAGCTATCTTGATATTTGATCTGATCTGGCTGCTTTAAAATCAATTTTGGATTGTTTGGATGGTTGATTGCGTCAATCAGATTTTCTCGGGGCATGAGATACACGCTGCATCACACATCACTCATGCAATCTCAAGTCCCTGACTCCGGACACCGTTTTAATCCCGGTTGTTGGTCACTCTCGAGTATGTCACCCCAACTCTTTTCCAAACTCTATAAAGCAGAAATAGAAAAGCCTCTTCGCAACACTTGCTTGTTTTGGCTCGGCCATATTTAGACTATCGACGTGCAGGCTCTCCTCCAGTGATTTTTCTCTAATGGCTTTCTCGCTTTCTCAGCTCTCAGTAATATCACGCTGCGCAGATCAATGCCATCACCCTTTATATTCACAGAGGCCGTGGGGGAATCAAAGTAACTAGCTTGGTATAATGTGAAAAAAAAAAATTGTCCTTTTCCTCTCTTAATAACGCACAGGAGTGAAAAGCGTATTGTTTTGCTGGAACCTGTGGATGAATGGGAAGTTATTTGACCTGAGGTGGCGAAGTGCACAACACGTTGCATCAGGATTTACAAAGATCCTGAAGTCCACAACAAGCTCAGTAGCACAAGAACAAGAACGACACACACACACACACACACACACTACTGAAATTGCTACGAGATCATAAATTTTGAAATGAATTATGAATGAACGTTTGCATAAAAATTAGATTATGGAACAAATACTACCGCTGATACAGGTCTTGTATACCAAACTCCGTGAAATAGATGTCCATTGTTTGGTAGCTGCATTAGCCTTGTTTTTTTTTCTTTTCTTTCTTTTTTTTTTTTGTACGCAGTATGCAGTGCTGCAGTATTTCACATCATGAATTCCTCCCTCATGATACCAGAAATGTGACATAATGTGTGGGAGAGACAGAGAGTGAGACAAAGTGCTGCTGACAGAATGATAAAGAGGGAGAGCGAGGCTAATGTAGCCATCTTTAGCAAGACTTCGCTAGTCAACCAGAATGCAAACCAGCTTCAACTCGCACCAGACATTGTCGTCCAAGCGTTTGGGGTATTGTCAGGGACGCAATTTTGATTGCTATTTTGAGTTCCTTCACGTAAATAAGATGATCAGAGACGGGTGTGAATTTAGACACTCTTCAGCTAGTTTAGACTTGAAAACAATAAACCACAAACTAACCACTTCTGAAAAGGGTGTTATTTTGTCAGCAGGCTGTATGTATCCCCATAGCAAAGAAACTCCAAGATGAGATCTCCTCCTAGACAGAAATGAGCCATCTTTGAGACTTGAATGAGATTTAGGCGTTTTCTCAAAGGTGTCTCAAATGTGGATCATTACCTTTAAATCTCAGAGATAGTTTACATTTGTCTTGTGTGCAACTCACATTAATGAGCCGTCTTTGAGAATTGAATGAGATTTAAGCCGTTTTCTCAATCTTCTCAAATGTGTCTCAAATATGGCTCATTACCTCTAAATCTCAGCGATAGTTCATATTTGTCTTGTGTGCGACTCACATATTTTTTGTTTCCCCAAAGCAGTGTTTCCCACACATAAAGTATACAGTACTTGTAAACTGTGCACTTGGGTTTTCTGATGTGTTCTGATATGATACTTTAAAAAAAAAAAAAAAAAGTTTTTTGCTTAGTCATGTGTGTATAGTTAGTTAAAATTAAATAAAATGTAGTTCTTTATATTGAAGAATATATTCTGATGAAAAAATATTACTCTATATTGCACAATCCTGACTCATATACAGTATATTTATTAAAACATAATGCGAAGAATAGCTAAAAATGGTTTGGGGTTTAAGGGCTAGGCTTCTCTGACAAACAGTGCCATCTACACTAAAGAGTGTTTAGTACTTTTTTATATACTTTTTATATCTTTTTTTATATACTTTTTATATCTTATTCTTCACATACGGGTAGATGGCGGGGAGGGTTAGTAGGTTGGACCTCTAAAATTAAGATATGTAGATCTGTAGGTTGGTAACAACTAAAGTCAATTACAAAATTTCTTTGTAATAGATAAATGCTTTAATTCGAAATCTAGCTTGTTTATCATTTAAGACCAAGCCTATTTTTGATTATACGTTTATGACTAAATGTTCAACATTTTCTCATGGCCACCCCAATTAAGCCTACAGTACATGTAGATTCTAATAAAGACATAATTTTCCACAATTTCTCTCACACATGCTCCAAACCTGCAAATGTTTAAGTGTCCAGTGTGTTAGAGAAATGTGCAGGACATCGTCAGGCCTCGGTGTCAAGTCAGGAAAAACTGCTTTATCAATCATTCATCCAGACCTTTAGGTGGCCGCAGATAAAATGAGCACCAAGAAGACAAAATGGACGGTGAAGGTGGGTTTTACTTTTTCGCGTCAAATTTAAAATTAATTATTGAATGTAAGTTAAAACCAAAGTTTTTTAAAATTTTTTTTAAAAGAGTCTTTGGTAAAAAAAAACAAAAAACAAACAAAAAAAAACTGTGGTATACTTAGCTTAAATTTACACAGCTCATGTTTGTTCTTAAATTGCAAAAGGAATTCAACATTTGTGAGGTTGAAAGTTGTTTTTTTAATGGTAAAAGTCAGCTGGCTAAAGTATTATTATTAGGCTTTTTTTTATTATTGTTGTTTTTTTTTTTTTTTTTTTTATAGTTTTTAATAGTTAATGTTACTGCATGATCAGTTTTTACAAACCAGTAGTTTCATTATAGAGTGTTCAGGGTTTAACAGTAGTTACCAGAACATGTAACTTTAGAGATGTCGGTTACTTATATTCTATAAATTGAGACCAATATGTTTGTTTGTGGAAAGGTTATCCTGGTAATTATATACATTTTACTTTAACTGGGTTCAGAAGCATGACCAAGAATCTCAACAAAGAAAATGCAGGAGACACACCAGCCCATGAGCTCAAGTCCATCTCTCACCCTTTAGAAAGTTAGGAATGGAGTAGCTGAATGTTGTTTAGGTAAATCTCAAATGTTTTACTATATATTTTTTTGTTCCATTAGATACTAAGCAACTCCAGGAGTTGCAGACTTTGGACAAACTTGTTGGACATCCACCACAAGAGAAGACTGATGTAGCCAGTGAGAGAGAACTTTTCCTGGCATTGGCCCGTTCCTGTAGCCCTTATAAAGTTGAGCAGTGTGACACTTAATATCTTTATCAGGTTTTATGACATTTTGTATAATTTAGTGTCTTGATTTGCCAGATTTTGCTGGTGTCTGTTATATTGTGGGAATTGTAAGTTTAGTACACTGTACTGTATGCTGTCAACTGAGTATTTTTGATATGTTCAATAAAACTATAATATTTCTAATTTGTTTCATGCATCTCATTCATATCTGATTTTAATCTCATCATGATCTTATATATGGCTCATTTGCTTCTCCTTCAAATGCAGTTCTGTTTCTCATGTACATCTCAGATTTCTCAAATGTTTCTCAAAAGTATGTCTCGCTTTGTGTCTCAGTAATGTCTTTTTTTCTCCGAAGTGGGGTTTAGAAGTAATAGAAAAGACAAAGGCTAGTTGACAAATAGCTCAATTCAGTTTCATGAGACAAGAAAAAGCTCATTCTGAGCAACAAAATTTTACTATGGGTCATGACCACGTGGCTCAGATGCTTTCAGCTCGTAAAAACCGTGGGAGTTGCACACAGGCTCACAAACAGGTACTTAGCTACCATTTTAGCTTTTGCCGACCTGCTGAGATGTCAGTGCACATTAAGCTTTGTATTCTTCAGCGAGGTATTCGGGAGAGTGAGAAAGAACATTCACCTGCTGAAATTTTGGATTTTTTTGTGCTATGTAATTTCCTAATGTATGCTCTTGAACTGACACCTGCTTCACATTTGCGTGTGTCTTAGTCGGAAGTCATGAAGTGCAAGTGATAATAGTGATAACAAGGAAATATGATTATTAGCATCATTCTTCAGTCTCTTCAGTCTCACCTCAGGCAAAACTCAGACTGCGTTTAAACACTAAGAGCTTCAGTCCTCTTTAATTCGCTGCATATCTTGTTATTGATGTCTTTGTTTAATTAAAATTTGTTAATTTAAACATTTCAAAAGATTATTGTTTTTTTTTTTTTTTTTTTAGTATTACGTACACCAAAATGTTAAGACACGATTACAAGCCATTGTTTTTAATTAATTTAGTCATTTGTTCAGTTATTTTCGACGAGCCCTGACCAGAGAATTATTACGCACACAAACAGAAAACACATGCAGAAACACTGACGGGCCAAAAACTGATCCATGGAGGAGAAAAGCTGTTACTTGGCGCTCGGTAACAGCCTGAAAACGGGCCATCGGAGTCCCTCAGAGGCGATCTGTGAAGTCAGCTCCTTCATTTAAACTTTACACACTGCAGCCATATTGTTGTGTGTGTGTGTGTAAGTGTGTGTTGCTCTGAGGAACTGAGAAAATGTTTCGCTCTCAGTGTTGTAATGTACTGGGATGAGAAATTGGGAGGTGAAAGGTGACTGTAGAAGGAAGTGTGATTTTGTGGAGCTCAGGCAACCAGTAGAATCTAGTCACATGACATGAGCGGGCATTCTGGCTCATGTGACTGTTAGTCTGAGTACAGGAGGCGTGGCTTTTGTGATTATTTGTTGCAATAAAGATCACATGGTCTGTATGCCATTAGTCTCATTGAAGGAGGCGTGGCCTGTATGCCAATTAGTGAAGGCGATGTGGCCTGTATGCCTGTAAGTCTCATTGAAGGCATGGCTTGTAAGCCTTTTAGTGAAGGAGGTGTGACCTGTATGCATGTTAGTTTCATTGAAGGAGGCGTGGCCTGTAGGCCTGTTAGTTTCATTGAAGGAGGCGTGGCCAGTATGGCAGTTAGTGAGGAAGGTGTGGCCTGTATGCCTGTTAGTCCTAGTCAATGAAGTGTGGCCCCCACCTGACAGAAGCAACATGCTCGTCAGTCTTAGGGAAGGAGGCATGGCCTCATGCCTATTAGTCTGAGTAAGAGAGGCCTGGCTGAAATGCCTGTTAGTCTAAAAGAAGGCTTGTGTGCTCATTAATCTCAGAGTGACCTTTATGCCAATTAGTTTGAATAAAAGAAGCGTGGCTTTCCACTCCACAAAATCTTATCATATTGTACTGAAAATATCGTATTAATCACTCTGACTTATCAAATCAAATCGTTCACTACATCCAATATATATTTCTATCTCACACATAATGTACTGTACATGTCCATTGCTTTATTAAGTATCAGTATTTCACTTCTTTCCCGGTTATGAATAAAGAAACAAAAAAATGATTTGAGGAATAGTAATCCTACAGGCTTTTATTAAACACTCTGAAACGAAATAATCAGAGGCGGTTTTAAATCCTCTCAAGCACCACATTCTGCTCGATTCTAGAAATGCTGGTTCTGGAAAGTCAGGAATATCAGACAAGCGCTTAAACGCTGAAATCATCCCATTTCTCTAGAGAGAAGGAACACTTTTCACTTCAGAAGCCAAGTCTAAAGTAGATGGGTCAAGCATTAGACAGCCGGTTCTCCTTCGTCTCTCTCTGTTTTTATCTCCCTCCATCCCTTGCTCGGCAGGCCACCCATCTTGACGTGATCCTGTGGAGAGCTCGTGCCTCCGAGCGCTTCAGATCTGCACTTGGTATTCTCTTTTTCACGTCCTGGTGTGCTTGGAAAGAGGATGACAGAAATGTGTTCAAAGATATACATTTTTTTCCAAGTTCAGAAAGAGTCAGAGGACCATATGGATACCAGTTTGGTTCATTATTTGCTGTATTTGTTTCAGTGTGGATATAAATATAGCGTCTTCTCTGTTTGTTTGTCTTTGAGCTGTGGCATTCTGTCATGGCTGGCTTCTTCCGATGAGTCCACCATCTTCTCTTGATGTGGATGCCACATGAATACACATACACACAAACACACACTCAGCGAGAGAGAGAGAGAAAGAGAGACGGAGGCGGACTGATCTTCTGAAGAGTCTTGAGAGCTCCATCCCACCAGCTTATCTCACTTTAGACACATTTCAGCCAGGCTTGGCATCCTGTACCTTCTGGGAGGCTCTTGGCAGCCACTTCTGGCAAGAAAGAGAGAGAAAAAGAGATACAGTGCTGATTCTCCTTCTTTCATCCCTCTATAAACATCTCTCTCTCTGTCTCTCTGCCTCTGAGACCGAACCATGCTGTCTCACCCCCTCTCCTCACTGAGCCGTTGTTTACCTTCGGAGCTCGGGAACCTCAGAAAGCCCTGAATGCACTGGGAACGAGAGGGGCTGCTTTTGTGTTGGTGATGGCTAATTAGGACACACAATTTTTTTTTTTTTGATGAAGATGTGTTCAGCAAGCAGCTCTTAAACATCTACTGAGGCACTTAGCTGTAATGAACTGACAACACGTACCGTGTTAGCACATTCTTCTTTCGTTCTCAACCTCTCTTTGTTACTCACACATGTATTATGAAGATCTAGCTGGTGTTAGAAGTCAAAAGTGGTGTTATCTGGATAACATCAGCTAATCTGCCAGGATTTTAAGTAAAAAGAAGAAGAAGAATTTTCAATTATTTGTCACATGTACTTTTTACAGCACAGCGAAATTTCTTCTTCGCATATCCCAATTAGGAAGCTGGGGTCAGAGCGCAGGGTCAGCCAGGTTACAGCGCCCCTGGAGCAGATAGGGTTAAGGGCCTTGCTCAAGGGCT
>JAQQZS010000015.1:24764727-24778131 GCA_030068045.1 Platyallabes tihoni | reverse complement strand
ATATATAGATATATATATATATATATATATATATATTAGAATATATATATAATATATAATATAATTTATTTATATGTATATACGTATATGAATATTATATAATGTATATATAGTATAAGCTGTACTGTATATAGTATGTACGAAATGGTGCTAATCCTTTATCCTACAGGTGGCACCCTAAACCTCACCATTCACACATTGACAGGCCGCACACCATTCTATGTGGTAGTGTGATTCGAATTGTATCCGTAATGTTGTATAAGAGGAATAAAACACTCCATGTTGGGCTGTTGCAGAAAAATACAAGGGTGACTCAATATGATCTGCACTCCAGGTAACCGTAAAACTTCTGTTGTCCTCACTGTCTTATCAGCGCTTTCCGTTCAAGGCTCCTGCCTCTCCTGTCAGTTTGTTAATGTGCAGATGTGAACATGTTACATCAGTTTATTCGTAACTGTGTTACTCCCAAGAGCAGTGTGCATTGATTCGTGTTTCTGTGGTCTGAGGGTGTACCTGGTGCCGAAACAACTCACGACCAAGAAAAAGTTCAAAAGTCGACCATCAGCTGGAAAATTCATCAAGGCTTACAGTTTCCTGGGATTCTCAAAGGGCCATAAGTATTGGAACATTATCAGGGAAAAGCTTCAACAATCAACAGTGTTCATTACAGTGAGATGCTTATTGAAGAGCTGAAGCCAAAACTTCAGATTAAACACAGGGGAATTGATATCCGATGACGTCTTGATCTTGCATGACGATGCACGTCCGCACACTTCTGCTCACACTGTCGACACTCTTGGTGTTAAAGTGTCCTCCCTATAGTCCTGGTCTCCCACCATCAGATTCACTTCTGATAAAGAAGTGAGGACAACGGTGTATTTGTGGTTCACAGCTCAGCCTAAAAGATTTTTTAATGAAGAAATATGAAGGCTTATCGACAGATTGTCGAAGTTTATTGAAGCAAGATTATGATGAAAATGTATGAATCTGTCTTTTCTAAAAGTTAATTAAGATAAATTCTACAGCCAGAGTGCGGCTCATTTTTGACTGACCCTCGTAATCAACAATTTGGAGGAGCTACAGTACGGGAACCTGTTGTTCCCTAACAGAAAAAACGCTGAAAAAACGCTTTATTCCTCTTATACCACAGAGTTCCAGATATTTTATTTATTGAAAAAAAATCATGTTTTTTATTGATTTATAGTTACTTTTAATTCCATGGAACGTTTTTAATTCCATAAACATTGTTAATTGCTTTCTAGCCTCTTTTTAACCCTATCGTTTCCTAAAAACTCTTGACACTGGAGATTATTATTATAAAGTTAGTAATTTTGTTTTAAAAATGATTGTTGCTATGGAAACGCAGCACCTGATATAAGCAGCAGCGTCTTGTGTTAAAGAACACTAATTGACACCTTCTGACCAATTACAATCCAGAATTAGGTCAATTAGCAGGAGCTCACATTCTGGAGTAATAAACAGCCATGTGATTTGCTCCTCTCTCTCTCTCTCTCTCTTTCTCTCTCCTGTCTTGCATCTTCTCCTGTTTTCAGTCTCACCTGTGTCTATTTCAGTCTCTCTCCTTTTTTTCGCTGGACGTCTTTGACATCTCCGTGTGCACCTCTTCCTCCTCCTCCTCCTCTCATTCCTCCTCCGTTCCTTTCTTTTTTTCCTACTTTTCTTGTCTATTCTGAGACCTAAAGCCGCGGTGTGTCTGCGCTTCAGGATCGGCGGTAACGTATTTCATTCCAGCTGCCACCTGCGGCGCTTAACTCGGACTCCTTACGAGGCGACACACAACAGCGCTATGATTCATATCCGCAGATTCACCGCAGATAAAATAACGGTGTAATCTGAAAGAGCAGCAGCACATTCATCATGTTCCTTGGCGTGTGTGTGTGTGTGTGTGTGTGAGTGTGGGCGTGTAGGTGTCTGTCATCCTACTAAGGCTGCAGCAGCCCCAATTTATAACAGAGCTCCTACAGCTCTATTCACTCTATAGCGCTCTTTATTTTAGTATTATGTCCTGCTCTCATCACCCACCCGACACCAACTAGAGTATTTATTTATTATATAAATTTTTTCCCCCTGTTTTTGGCGTATCCAATTCCTCCTGTCACTTGGGGGCTCCCACATTAGGGAGGGCCGAAGACAATAACGCGTTTCATAAAATTGTGTCATTATTGTTGAGCAAAAATAGTGTAATAGTGTAATATATATCTTTTTTTTTTTTTTTACAATAATACGAATTTCATGGCCGCCCCTCATATGTGCATTTAATATCATCGAGCTCCCATATTAATTAAACTATCTTAATGACCAGAGTAATGCTGTCTCTAATCGTTTTTTTTTTTTTTAAAGCACCAAAATTATGTGAACACTCGGCTGTCCTGCACAGAGCCAACATCACCTTTTGGATGAACTGAAGCCTCCTTGACATCACTGATGCTCTCGTAGCTGAACGAACACAAACCCTTCCCCTGCAGGCACGCTCCAAAATCTAATGGAAAGCCTTCCCAGGAAAAGAAAAAAAAAAACCGAGTTGCATTATAACAGCAAAACGGAGAATAAATCGACACCTAAGGGTGTCATTATCAGGGGTGCACAAACTTTTGGCCATACAGTGCAGTGTACCTGCCAAGCGTGCTTTCTGTACCACAACATTCTTGTCCAGCTCAAGTACATGACTGGATGCTGTCACCTCTAAAAATCTCACCAGATAGTCGCTTGTAGCGTAAGTCAGGTGTGACAACCTGTCGCCTTCATTTTGTCGTTATTAATGTCGTCCTGCCTCTGCGGTCACGAGCCGCCGCTGTTCGAGTGTCTGCTTCCTTCAAGGTCTCGCACTTCATCTGGAAGCTCATACCTGTGTGTTTGTGCTCACTCCCTTTTCTCTCCCTCTCCCCGTGTACCCATCTGCAGCTCTCAAAATGGGATCCTGTACCGCGGCCCACCTCCTGTTTCCAGGGGCAACAGTGACACTCGGCTCGTGTGTTATATTAAGTATTCATGGCAGCAGGAGAGGGGAGGTTGGAGATGTTTGCGAAATTTCGAGCGCTGCCCTTCCTGTCACGCTCAACAGCACTCAGCTCTCGACAGACATCGACGCTTACCGAGACCGAGAGGCAAAAAATAATAATCACAGATAAAGCCTGTTAAATTTATTCCGCCAACAGAGTTAATCAGGATGCGGACGCATCTGTCGAGTCGGAGACGGCTTCCTGTTATCCCCGTGAGCTTTTGATTGTAAATGTTTCAGGATTAGGTTTTAGCCTTTTACATACTAATTACCTCATTTATTCCCCGGAATGTACTGGTGCTCAGACGACACTCGTACCGTTACGTGCACTAGTTTTTGCTTGTGTAATATTTTTCGCTAAGACCTGTGACTGTAAATATTTCATAATAATGGTTTTACATGAGCTTCACATTCCAACGAAGACTGTTAAGTTCTCACTACGTCTTGAATGAAAAGATTCATACTACTTCCTAGCCAGGTTCTTGTCAGGTTAGTCTATCATTCTGTCGCTAATTTCCTTTTATGCACGTTATCATGCGTTCACCAGGTCCAATGAGATCAAACCGCATTATTACCACATCCGATCACATCGTTTAAGTGTGACAAATATGCCAAAAAAATCCTTCTACAACATGGCATGGACCTACCATGGTCAAGCATGAAGAGGGCGCTGTGAGAGCTCCATTGACGTAGCAGAAAACACAGCGACATCCCAATGACAACTTTCCCCTCTGCTCCATGCTTGTAGAACATCAGTGAAGTCCCTATGTTACTTATTAAGTTTTTCCAGTATCTTGCACATTTTTCTGAACATCTTTCCAAAAAAATGGGAGAAAATACTATTTCCTATCTGGTTTCTACTGTGTCCCTGCCAAGTTGTACAAGTTCTTACTGCGCTTAACTTTTTTGAGTATTGGGATGGGGGTTTAATAGATCAGAATACTTCCTCAATTGATAAAACCTATAGGTCAAATAAACAGTTCAAAAAATTTTGTTGGCTTTTGGGAAACATAGCTGGCTTTTAAGCAAGGCTTTTTCGATTAAGCTCCCAGCTTTATCCAATTCACAACTAGCTGTTATGTTTGTTTGAATCATTATCCTGTCCGACCACCCAATTATGTCCAAGTTCCAACCCTCTAGCTGATGGTTTGAAGTTCTGCTTGAGAAGTAAATCACCTCCTTCTTCATGTTTCCATCCACTTTGGTCATTGCACCAGTTCCACAGCCCCACAATGTGATGCTACCACCACCATGCAGTGTTCTTCAAGTTAAATGCCTCATCTTTACACCGCCAAATATACCTGTAGTCTAACGCGCCCTCCAAACGTCTTTTTCTTTGTCCACGAGGTCAACTTCAATGTTGTGGATTATGGAGCAGGAGCTTCTTTCTTGCATGCCAGCCTTTCAGTCCATGGTGAAGTAAAACTTGTTTGACTGTAGACAGTGACACTGGTGGTCCAGCAGGTTTCCAGTTCTGTGTCTTTGTGGTTCCTGGAATGTTCCTGACCAATTTCCACTCAGCTGAAGGGGCTGTCACTAATAGGATGTTGATCTCTGCAAATTAGACACATTTCAGGAGTGTGTTATAGAATTATTGCAGGCAATATCTGTGTGTGATGTCAGAACACAGATCGGTGTCAGATCGGTGTAGAACTAAAACGTCAGAGTCCACAATTGGTCTAAGGAATCGTTCGAGCCAGTGGTTTGGATTTGGCAGTAAGTGCGAAAATCTCACTCGCTCTTCACGCTGTTGCTGAAATCACAACAGAAAAATGTACCTCCGCCTGTCGCTTTGTCTCTTGCTAGTGTGAACACAGGGATTCAGTGAATTTCTTTCCCGGCGCTGTCTTGTTTTACCCTTAACATCCTAATGAACACATTTACTCAAATATGTGGACAGGTAAAGCTCCTGATCCCGGATCTTACTATTTCAATAATAAATGTGGACTGTCGGGTTGAGTCGAGGCTCGAGCGAGAGAGCTTGTCGACGAGAGAGAAGACAGGAGTGTTGACAGACCTCGAAATCGCTCTACTTCCCTTCTCCTTTTGTTTGAGTTGTCAAGTGGTCCATTTTCTCTCTCTCGTTTCTTACTCTCCTTCTCTCTCACACACACACACACACACACACTCTTGCTCCTGGCCTTTCTTGAAGGCTTGATTGAGTTCAAACCGTAGGGCACCTCTCAGACGTATGCTCTGTTTGCCCAGCCCAGGATGATCCTTTGCTTAGGACTTGTTCACACACTCGTACCTATCGCTCGCCTTCGGTTCAGAGCTGAGAGAACGCCTCACCACCGAAACACTCACTTGCTCACTCACTCACTCACTCTCATACTCTGCGTGATTTTGAGTCTCCATATCAAATGCCACGTCTCATTTTGATCCTGATAAATCAGCAAATCAGAAATAAAAGAGACGACATAAGTTCCCTCTGTCTCACTCCCTCATTCACTTTCTGGCTTAAACCCGGCCATTGTGATCCCGCGGCTCGCTCACTTGATCGACTGATTGTGCGTTGACTGGAAAAGCAGCTTGTCCGATCATATCTCGGCGAAATAATGATGTCTCCGTAGCCTTTCTCGTATCACTTACAAAGTCCTTTGAGGGCTCCAATTACGATAACGCTACAATAATTACAGTCGCCGGGCTCTCTGGTGCTCATTGTCGAAGAGAAGCCGCTCCGAGTGCACAGGCTTTGATAGGACTACAGCCCGCTTCGTGCTATTAATCATACAAGTTGTGTAAGTCCACGCTTGAGTCTCTTTCGGTTACTTTTAAGATCTTTAAACGACCGGTTTCCGTGCCGTCCCCTTTTAGCACAACTGATTGACCTGATGAGCTAATGAGCAACCTTTTTTATGAAGTTAATGAGGCATGCCGGAGCAGAGGGAATCCTTTACCGGTCAGGTGCTGTGTCCTTTGAGCTACCAATTATAGAAATAAAAGGATAAGATGTGGTGTGTTTCACAAGAAATTACAGCTGATCTAACACTTCGGAAAGCTAGAGGCGAACGGACATAAGTGCAGGGTCTATATAGCTATTAGCATTCCGCCAGAACCCACAGACGTGATCTATAGCGGAGAATCAAACACACAACTACTCAATTTCATATCAAAAGCCAAGTGTTTATTATTTTGCTATAACAGCATGTCCGTAAGTGTCGTATTACTTACATATTGAATGCTAGCCCACCATCTTGTTGCCCAGTGGCTCGCATTTCCAATAGTTGCAAATTGGTTAAATTTGACCTTGATTAACTTGTGCAAAGCTAAACGGTTCCCAGAGGCCATTCACATTTTTTCCCCAACTGAAATAAATTGGCTTTGTCGCCATGGTGATGTGAATTACCGTTTGAATTATAATGCAGGATGCAGGCTGTGGTATTTGTGTTCTCCATGAAAGTGTGTAGCAGGATTGAAAAGTTTAAATTTAGATATGATATTCATACAGTCCTCAAGTATTTATTTAGATTAGAACATATAAAAAACAAGAATAAACGTAACTACTTTTTTGGTGGGGATTTCAAGTTGGATTTTAAGTGGAATTTCCTGCTTAGAAATGGATATATTTCCAGTTTACACATAGGCGATTTTGTAGAACCGGTACCGTTTGTACTTAAAAACTTGTATTAAAATATTAACCATTTTTGGTTGTGATGTGACTTAGGAATGTTCACACTTAATAGAAAATACTTTTTTTTTTCCAATATCTCACTCTCTCACTCATCATCTACACCACTTTATCCTGTATTTGGTAATGCGGGGTCCTGGAGCCTATCTCAGGAGGGCACGAGGCGAGGTACACCCTGATTTGGGGTGCCAATCCATCACAGGGCACACACACCACATACACACACTCACACTACGCGTGATTTGGGAACACGAATCAGCCTAATCTGCATGTCTTTGGACTGATTGTTCACACTTGGCGTAATCGCTGCGTTCGGCTCATCTCGGCCGCTCGGAATTACGTAATGTTATTTTGTAATGTTGTGCGTTTAAGCTACAAAATGGGAGGACGCCTCCATGATCATCTTCTGTTACTGTAGCAACAACGTAGCTAGCTGAGTGTTAGTCCACACAGTGAACTGTATAGACGGTGCTGAAGATCAAACAAGCACACGTCTGTATGTTGTACATGTTTCCTGCGTTTACTGTCGTTTCTTGTTTATGAATAAATTTTTAAAAACTTATTTTTTTTGTTAAGTTTTCCCGGATGCACTTGGATCAGTGGGCGTGGTCAGGTCAGGGTGGGGCAACGATTAAAGAACTAAAACAGGAAGTAAACAGCCTGAGAGTCATCCAGAGCGCTGTCCTCGCTGCGTCCTCCTCTCTGGTTAACGTGATGTCAAATCGATGTGCCGTCTGTTTTGTGCTTTTACAAATGAAAAACATAATGCCATCCAATCAATTTCGTTCAGCGCCGCCACTCGATCGGGCATAGACTGTACCGTGGCTGTGTATTATTCTCCTCCTTACAGCCAGTGTCCTGATTTTTTTTTTTTAAAGCTATTAACGTCAGGCTTGTCGAGATGCTGAATAGAGCGATGAATGGCTTCAGAGTATTGCTCCGCCAGCCGTGACTTAAAAATGGACAAAGCTGTACAGCGATCGACGACTAATAATGAGACTGAAGTATGGGAATGATTTGCACGAGCACCATCTGGAATCGGGAGTTCGCCTTTTTCCGCTCGTAAGAACATCATGCGTGTTCCGTGTGCACAAATAAATCAACCCAAATTTGGTTTCTTTTATACAAAAGCTGTGGGGGAAAAAGTGACTGAGGTGAAGGCAGAATATTTTAGACACTGTAAGGTAGTTTTTAAAGCTAGCCGGCTCCTTTATTTATAATGGATGTCCCTGCAGTTCTCCCAGCGGCCCTGCAGACTGAGGCTTGTTTAAACTCGGTGTGACATGTGGCCTTTCGAAAATGGCCAGCTGCCACGAAGCTTTTGTATTCTGTCACGTACGATCAGCAGGACTACCTCCCCTGTAATCGGTTTTACGAGCGCTTTTGAATATGAAGGCTTTAGACCGCGCGGCTGAAGTGGTGACAGCTTTTTTCACAGAGGACGCGTAAATCTACTGCGGTCTCAGACGTGACGTGTTATTCCCCCCAGACCCAAGAGGGCGACCTCACTCACGTTAGTTAACGTACATAAGTCCTGTCTTTTGTTAAGAGTAGATGCTGAGCACTGCAGCGTTGCTCTGGTTGTCAGAAGCACTTTTTTTTTTATTTACGATAACTTTTTCCAGCCTTGAGTTCTTAATTTCATTGCTGATTCTTCTCCTATTTGGTTTGTTTCTGATTATTTAGTTGAATAAAGCCTTTATTTCAACTTGTATCTGACTACTCAGGGAATTTTTAAATATAGCTGTTCAATTAGTCTAATTCATATAGAGCCTTGGAGTGGACATAGAGAGGAAAAAAATGATCAAGGCCACGAGTGTATGAACTGCTATTGCATGAGCATGAGGTATAACTTGGTCCCAGAGTTTTTTGTTGTTGTTGTCATCAATTCATCCCCATGTTTCGAGATAATTCATGCAGTGTATACAGAGGAACTGTATCAGTGACTCAGGTACTGCACCTTTCCCGCATTTTCAGTATAAGTTTGTTGTGCACGGTTTAAGTATTGCACATGCACGCTTTTCTAATTTGATCACTCGTTTTAACTAAACTATGCGCACAATTTAATAAAACAAGCAAACAAAGTAGAAAAAAAAGTGAAGCGACCTCTCCGGGTCTGAAGAATCTGTTTCACTGCTGATCTGCTCAAACATGTTGATCGTGTGTGCACTAACCGATGCAGGAGAACAAGCCGTGTTTTTCATCTCAATCTTAACATCGTTGTCATTATTTCTTAAAAAAAACAAAACCATTATTGACAGTTTGCTGGCTGGAACTTTCTATTGCTTCATACACATTTGTCTCTAACCGTTACTGACTTAAATACACTGAACTGTATTCTTGATTGATCGTAGCAAAGACAAACTTGCACTGATTGATTTGGAGGTAAGAACGCTGTGTCAGGACATCTTTTGACGGAGAACACAGTCCCAAAAAGAATTAAAGACTAGCAAACACAGGTTTCCATTTTGATTCATGTACTGTATGCCACCTCTGAATCAGCTACTATATACAACTAAGGCAAGGATTCAATATATTATGATAACATAACATGTGAGCTCACGCAAGCGGAAGGAGTGGATAACGCTGTCCTCCGAGTGTGTTGCGTCGCTGGTGATGTTGCGTGAGTGAGCAGTTGGGAAAGATGTGGCTGGCAGTCGCCACGTTGTTCGGAGGAAACACATGAGAGTCTTCACCCCTTGTTTCCATTTTTGAACAAGCCAGGTAGACCCCCACCCAAATAATGATTTGATATAGTTGATAATCCATTTCTGATTGTTGCCTCAATTAATTTAGATCATTGCTATTTGAATCAGTGCATTAGTCTAAAGGTGGGGCGGGGCTTCCAGTGATGGACGTTTATAGCTGAAAGTTCAGAAAACATTTTCAGGGAAAATAAGACTGCATATATGCTGCATCTCATCAGCAGCGACAAGCACCGAATTTTCACAGCGGCTCTGTGAACCCCTGATGATGATGATGACAATCTTGTTCCCGGGAGGCATGCAGAGATTTAGCATTAGCGTGCAGCTCTGAAGTGGATGTGTGAATATTCAAAACGATCTCAGGGAGCAGACGGAAGTCTCCGGAACACCCCGAGGGCCAAGAGGCAGCCGTCACTCTTCGAATGGGATTCAGAGGGAAATTAAAAGCGTTTCTAATTTCCCTCTGAATCCCATTCGAAGTTTTGTGCGGAGCAGTTAAGAGGATTGGGGCAGAGATAATAACCGTACGGGTCGGATCAGCTAGATTGATATCTTCGTTCTGAACGGGCTTCATTTTGACACTACATGCTAGCAAATCCGGGATTAGCCTGTCTGAATACGATCAGGAATTTTAGTCACATACTCATGCAGATTTCAGACATTGTCTTTCCACATATCGGCGTGGCTTTATCTGTGCTTAATAGAAATTTTAATCTTACACAAGCGAGTTCAGTGGATTTCACACAAATGCACTGAGGGGAAAAGTTATAACCGATAGTGCTAAATCATATTTATCTTAGCCATCTCAGCATCCTGAGCAGAATTCTCTGTTTAGATCTTGTCTTCATTTTCCCTTCTCAGAATCCAGCTACGTGAATCTAAACATATGTTTAGCTAGCGGGTCACTTAGCTAAAATGTGGGAGTGGATTATTAATGTTTTGAAATAGATTAGCTAACTAAGACCATGCTACAATGCTGCTATTTTCTTTAAATGTACAAGTCAAGTCAAAGGTGCGTTCAAGTCAAACTGGGACTTTCTTGTGAAGGACCACTTGAAACACTTGAAACACTTGACGAGACTCTGAATGGCAACAAAACATTCGAATGGTGCAAATGTTGGATTAAAGAAGTCTGTATGTCCGTGAATGACGATCCCGGCTGAGGTGGGCTGAGGTGGAGCCCGTCGTTCCTGTGAACGTTCAGCGAGTGGAAAACCTGATCCGTGAAAGTTGACAGATAACTTGTCGCCAAATTGCAGAAGATAGAGACACATCAGTCTGTGTGAACTGTACACACAATCATTCACCAGCACCACTTGCACATTACAAGAGCTCGGCTGGGAGTTATTGCCACATCCTCCGTACAATCCTCCAATCGCTCCAAGCTATTTCCACATGTTTGGGCCATTAAAGGAGTTCCTGGGAGGCCAGCGTTTCAAATGTGATGCGGGCAGTCCGATCATGGCTCTGGTGTACTGAGAAATCTTTCTGCCTAGATGGTGTCCAAGCGTTAGTGAAACACTGGGATAAGTGCATTAGTGTATCAGGAGATTATATATAGAGAAATAAAGGGAGTTTTTACTCTCAAAACTGTGTTGTGTTATTTGCCCCAATCAAATGTCCCGCTTTGACTTGAACACCATATGTCCTCACACCAGCGTATTAATTGTTTTATCTCTCTTAAATGAAACATTAATAACAAAATACTCCTTTATCCTGATAATGTCAGAAAATCTTGGACTGGTCCAAAGCGCTGACACAGGAGACTCTTTTCGTAAACTTCTCGTAAACGTCTCCTTACAGAAAGACGACGCATGTTTTAATCCATTTATATGGACCGTCCATTAGACAAGCATCTCTGTAAGCTGTTGCCATAGAAACGATAGCATATTAAAATGAGCAATTGACTATAAATCTGTGAATGGCAGCAGCACCGGGGTTATAGAAAATGTGAACTATCGGAATGGAGAATCGACATAAAGAATACCATAACAGGATCAACCGTTTCCTCTTTCAAGGCACTCTATTTCCTACAAAGTGTGTTGCTATTTTGGTATCAGCGCTCCACATTCCTCAATTCCTCACACCTCCCCCGCTCGGTTCACAGAATTAGACACCGGCATTAGGCACCTGCATTAGACACCGGCACCGTCTCGTGTAGAGGGTCTGAAAGTGAGGTGTGAGTGATCCATACCGAGCTGAATTGCTTGCTTTGAAGTGCACAAGGCTGCCTGCTGGCTGCCAGGAGTGTGTGTGTGGTCTGATAAGCAGTCCTGTGTGTCGCTTATTTCCATGCTGAATAGCAACTGCCCCTTTCATGTCCGCCGTTGAAGATCGGTTTCTTTAAAATGTTCCATTTTGAATTGGAAAAAAAAACTATATATATATATATATATATATAATAGAGCCAGGGAGGAAGGGGATTTGTATGGATTTGTCTTCACATATTGCAGCTCGCTGGAGTGTATTGGTTCATCAGTGGCAGGTTGGCAGTGGTTTAAAAACTGTATGAATACAAGAGAAAAACAAATCAAGAGTTAGTACAGAACATCGCAGCGAATGAATCCAGTCAGGGAGGAAACTAATGACAGGACGGTGGGCTGGAGACAGCACCAAAACGGAGCCAACCTATTTGTGTCTAACATGATGAAAGGGAATTCAGTCTGGTCTGAAATGTGCTGAATTCGCTGCTGCCCATTTGCCGGAAAGTCTCAGGAGTGTCGATAAAAATAAACTTTGAAAAAGATACCCGGTTTGTATTCGTTTGGAAGGCTGGGAAAAAGATTGTTACCTTACAGAAATTTCCCCAAAGTTGCATTATACGTGTGTCTGTCGTAAGAGAAGTGACATCACAACCGTAATCAAATCACGGCTGTCATAATTTGTGAATCGTTCAATGATGATGCTTTTAAAATAATGCACGTAATGCGTCTCTCATCGCGCTTCTATCATCTCTCACGCTTCCTTTCGCTTTCTTTTGATTTTATAAACGTAAAATAAAGCTTTCTGTCTCCCTCTCCTTCTGTCTCACCAGCTCTGTTCACAGAGGTCCCTCATGACATGACGGCGCACAGCGGGCAGGACGTGGAGATGGCCTGTTCGTTTCGGGGATCGGGCTCGACTTCTTATTCTTTGGAGATCCAGTGGTGGTACATCAGGAACCACAAAGAGTGGACAGACAAGGAGACGTGGACCACCAACCAGGTGACTGATGCGCATGCTAATCCGTCCCGTCCGTCCCGCAGGGAGTCAGTGTTTGAGTTCACACGTGGTTATGGGATTTCGGCGGACACAGTGAGCTCTTTAGATGAACTGAGAGCACAAATTTAATCACCACTGCCGGCACTGCCGAATACGACTGCGCTAGACAGAATGCACTCTGAATACAGATTTAACTCGTGTTTCAGGCACACTGGTACGACTGTGTAGGGAGCATGTTTTGTTTTTTTTCTATTTGTGCTGCAGCAAAAGTATTGGCACCCATGTCTTTTATTCAAATAAATACAGAATTTTTTGCCAATTAATTTTTTCATAATTTTCTTGATTATAGTACATTTATACATTAATTTTCAGTTAAAAGAAACATAGAATAAAACATGCTTAATGTTAAACAGCACAGGAATGAAAATAAAATAATAAAGCCTACAGAAATAAACACACTTTGGCAAAAAGTAAAAAAAAAAATTATAGATGATTAATTCACTATTTCTTTGTAATTATGTGCAATACTATAATAAATTAATGCTTAATATCTCATAAAATTTGTAGTTTAGTAAATCATTAATAGTTAGACTATTATACTCATATGTTCATGAGTCATTCACAATTTCTTTCATTTGTAAATGAAATTAATGCAGCTTTACAAATAATTGCGAATTTTGATTCTATATAGAAAATACACAATTTATAGCATTTATGGTCTTGTTTTTAAGAAAAATGCTTTTAGAAAAATCATAGATAGAATCATCAAGTCACCCTGTCCAGGGTGTACCCTGCCTCGTGCCCGAAGCCTCCTGGGATAGGCTCCAGGTCCCCCGCGACCCTGATCA
>JAQQZS010000015.1:24620404-24631167 GCA_030068045.1 Platyallabes tihoni | reverse complement strand
GCCTGGCCGGGGAATCGAACCCGGACCCCTGGAGGTGCAAGGCGACAGTGCTAACCACTACACCACCGTGCCGCCACTAAAAGATCTAAAGCTGTATTTACTCTGGGTAGCCTTGCGTAATATAAAAATTTGTTTAATGATGTCAATCATTTGTGATATAAAAAAAAACAGCACACAAAATAAGTACTTTTTCACAGCACTCTACTGTAGGTTCTACGGTACCACAGCACTGTTGGGTTCTCTGTTGTGATTGATCAGAAGCTCATTCGTTTTAAATAACAGTAGACTTGACTGCATGAGATGATCATAAGATAGAGATGCTTCTCCACATGTTCTCCTCAGGCTCATGTAGGTTCCTTCAAGGTTCCCAGGTTCCTCCCACCCACATGCAGTAAGCAGATTCGGTGCACTAAATTACCCATAAGGTGTTTTACATTACATGTGGACTGAACTCTGAATCTCATTAAGCCCTGACGGTCACCAGGATTGTCTCCAGATTCACCATGATCAGGATGAAAGACCAGCTTTTTCCTAAATAGTACCAAAAAAATCCAGATTTCATGACACGAGAAGATGCTTTTTGCTTACGTTATATAAGCTGCTCCTGACCAGGTTTGCGCTTACAGACCTGTCGCCTTGACAACAAGTCTGTTTCCAGCGATTCTCGCTAATTGACGTGTGATCTCGGATAATTTTTCTTCACTACAGCATCATAGAGGAGTGTAAAATCTTTTTCACGTCCTCGAGCTTATTGCTGTTGTTCTTTTCTAAGCGTTCAGCTGGCAAACGGACCCCTGGCAGATCATCGTCTCCGCCGTCTACACCGTAAACATCTTTAATGGCTAGATGGGAAGCTGTAGCCTGGTTTTCACAGTAGAAAGCGTTCTCAGAGTAACATCATTCTGTTCACATGGATTATGGATTAGGTTTGAAGACCCTGTTGAGGAATGCTCGGACATCCGTGAAGAAACCAGTGAAGTTTGAATCAAAGCAACTGGGATATCTGGGACCATCCTGCTGTCTGTGAGGTACCTGATAAACCAGGAACGATTATTGCTATAAAAGTTTAAAACTCAGTGTGAGATCGACGTCTCAGGGACCGATTGTCAACGGTGAGGACATGGAGACGGAGCTGATACTGATGCAGAAATAGATGCCAGACCATGGACATTGGCTGAATTGGAAATTGCCTGGATGGATTTGTGACCTACGGGACCAGTTCCCTGCTCCTCGGTGAAGTGATATCTCCACCGCCGTCAGCGCCCTCCAATGCCAGCTTTGGTCACCTTCCTGGTTATAACAAGGGCTCATGAGAAAAAAAGACTAACTTGTTCTCAAATTTGGCAAAATGTGTTGGGAGCTTTGAAAAGAGAGAGAGAGAGAGAGAGAGGAAAAAAAAACATCTCACCCATCTCGCTCAGTGGGTTTGGAGGAGCTGGCAGCTCGCCAGCGTGACAGTCAGGATGATACCGCCGCTTCACATTTATTTCCTAACCAGTGAGCAGGGAATAAACCACCTCAGAGGGTGCAGTAATAGGGAAATGATCAGTGTTGATGTTAGATTCCAATAACACTTCACACTTCCCAATGAGGGACCGTTTTACCAACAGCAACACAAAAGAACTTGATTTATCCCTTTATAGTTGCATTTAATACCCAGGAAACGAGAAGTTACTTCCTGTTCAAGCTTATCTTATAGCAGCTATAAATATAAATTCCTCACGAGCATCGTAAACTTGACAGATATGTCAAGAAATATTATTTTAGAGGAGTTTATTCAGGTTTATGTGCCATGGCTATGGTCCTGATGCTATTTCCTTTGCATCCTTTGCATCGGCCAAACCGCCCATCTGTGCAGTGTTTTACCTCCCCAAGCACTAAGCAGGTATTAATTGGACCGGGGTTCAGGTTTAGCGCTCTGACATGATTGTACACGTGTTACTCCAGCTTTTAAACGTCGCAATGTCTTGGGACTGTGAGCGCTATCACCACCGCTGCTTTTCGCTCCTCGTCTATTATCACCGTATCCGCTCGGTTTGCCATAACATGTTAATCTGCGCGGATCCGCAAACCTCGCGGGGCGTCCGCGCTCTTGCTGTCGCCATCGCTGTCGGTTCTCACCACGTTCCCTTCATGGCTTTCATTTGTCCTGGCAAATAATCCTGCATGTGACGCCTGTCACTTGCTTGAAATTGGATATTACTGTATATACTATAGATAAACCAGAATAAGGAATTAAAGGTCCTGTGTTTTAATATATTTTTGACAAGTAAACACGGGCTTACTCAGAGCTCCCCAAAGTGTGTATGTGTGAATGCTCCAGCTGTTTCACTCCTCCTCCAAAATTACCATTTCAGTGTCTAAATATATGAGCTACTGCAGAGGAACAACCATGGTCTTATACATATGAGGTCACATTAGAGGAAGATTCTGGTTTGCTTGACCAAATAGTGAATGTTGTATAATAGATGCCCTTTAAATTTAGCAAATCAGTCCAAGTACATTTACATTTAGAAAATGTAAAGTTGTACTGATGATGAATAATCCTAATTTATATAATTATAAAAGAAAATCCTCAACAGAACAGAGTTCACAGTCCAATACAGTGGAAAACGGCTCTCAAACAAAATAGCATCCGGGATTACCCTCGCGATTTAAAAGGCGCAGAGAGAACACTGTTACATTTCACTGTGAGATTCATTTCCTTAGGCGTGGTTACGGTGACATGATGGGAGTTTGGGGAAAGGGGACAGAGATTAAGTCAAGTGTATTGGTATGCTTTACATTGTATATTCGTATCAGAGGTGTATATGAGTCACTTTGTCAGACTTACTGTATGAACAAATCCGACTTACGAACGTGCCCTCGGAACGGAACCCGTTCATAAGTCGGGGACTATCTGTATATGAGTGAGGGATGTAACACAAAAAAAGTATCTGTGCCTGTTTAGGGCTTCAAATATCCAGGATTTATATTTGAATTAAAACCAAATTGAGAGCACACATCTCCTCTATCTGTTAGGAACATGTTTTTTTTTTTTTTTTAGAATGGTGCAAAAAACAAAAAACATCGAGGGAGCGCTCAGCACAAACAGAACCAGTCTTTTTAACCGTGCTGAGCAGAAGAGCACGGCAGGACACACACTTCTGAGGGAGATGAACCACAACAGCAGGAGAACACTCTGAATAAAGAGGCTGAGCGAATTGTACTATATACATCCAATAATATCATGTTTCTGTAAATAGTGCAACAGCATAATCCTGACTGCGTGCCCTGTGCATATATATATATATGTGTGTGTATGTATGTGTGTGTATGTGCATGCTCATCCTGGCATGGGCTATTGTCTCAGACAAGGATCTTCACTCGTCCTGATATCCGAAGTAGAGATAACACGGTCTCGGCGCGGTGCTGACAGGAAGCACGAGGACTCCGCACTCTTCACACTTCACACACAATAGCGTGATTCAGCTCCGGACATATTATAGAGTACGGCAGAAAGAGCAAACGCGATCACTGAACATCCTGAGCGATACACACACTCTCACACACATACACACCTGTCCGTGTCGGGCTGGTTTAGGAGCAATCTTGAGCTTTTGTCATAGAACACAGTGTCCTCGGTGGTGCTTGAGATTTAGGTTTATGGGCCTGAGAGGTTGTGTAAAGTTGGGTCTGCAGATCTGTGATGCTGATTTGTTTATACCTGAGTTTATGATTGTTATAGAAAATATTAACAAAATGTCTGATTGTTCTGAATGTGTTGCATAAAAGCTATAAAGCTCCGAGGAAATTAATGATCATGATTTTTTTTTATCTTCTGGAAACGAGGCACATTTTAATGCAACCATCTACGACCGATAACTTGCGATGTTTTATCATCATAGTGGTTTCTGTAAGAGACATCAGCTTTGGAAATTTTAATGCAGGACGGAATAAAGACGCGCAGGAACATCCTGTTTTTATTAGAACTTTTTCAAAACAGAAAGGAGCTAATAAAATCTCTTCCCTTTCTGAGATACCATCTCCTGCCCGGAGCTAGCCTCTGTCCCAATGACCTGCCATTACCTAATGATCATATATACGACTGGAGAGACGGAGCTGCTCCGGCTGACGCGATGCCATTTTTCCCAAGGTTGAGCTGCATTCCTGGATCCTGATCTGCGAAGTTTCCATGCAGCCGGGAAACCTCAGGAACCTCGCCTGGCTCAGACGTTCTCTAGAGGCACATCGCCTAAGATCTCATGCTCTCTCCTGGTCACTGAGAGAACCTGCTTCCTGTTTGTCCACCTCCTGCTCTTAATTAGTCTCACTGGTGTCTTATTAACCTCTGTGTGAGTGTATGTGTGTGTGTTTGGCTCAGTGCTTTGGCTATTTCTAAGTCAGTGGTATCTCAGTGGGTTAAGGCTCTGAGTTACTGATCGAAAGGTTATTGGTTCGAGCCCCAGCTCCACCACATGTTGCCACTGTTGGGCCCTTGAGCAAGGCCCTTAACCCTGTCTGCTCCCGGGGCCCTGTATCATGCCATGCTCTGAAGCCAGTTACGCTTGGATATGCGAAGAAAGAATTTCACTGATAAAGGCGTAACAACATTCTACATTGCTAATTCAGAATTAAAGGAATGCTGGGTTTTCCACATTTCTGAGCTGCTTCACATCATGCCGTATGCTAATAGATGAGCCAAGCAGACTGAAGATCTTCTGACATGATGATCACACGTTATGTATGATACAGGTCCTTCTGTTTGGCTGATTGATTATCGCGAAATACTCAAGTTTGAGGTGATTTGGTCGCAGTGGTGCTTGAACAGATCTTAACTCATTAGGAATTCATTTACAGGGTCTGAGGTTCGGTTACGACGGCTATACTGTACGTTCACTTTCATTTTAATCCACCATTTTGTCCCTCGTGCTTTAATTCACAGTCTCTTCCTGCACGTTTGAGTTTTTTTTCTCAGCACCTAGCAAACCTGATTTAACTAATCAGCTCACTAACAGCCTTTCACTGACCTGACGTGTTTGTGATAAAGCAGGGAAAACACCATAATGTGCAGGGCGTTCGGTCCCCCGGGGCCGGAGTCGAGAACCAGCGCTTTAATTAATTCCAACATGAACGCTGTAACCCTAATTAATCAGTTCACTGTTCAGACCAGAATTCCCAACACCCGTCTTCCAAAGTCGCGCTTAAACCGCATCGGCTGGCTAATTAGCTTCTAGCGCGGTCTCATCCGGAATCTTCTTAATCCGGTTCTTCATCAACAGCTGGCCCACTGAGCACTCCTGGCTCTCCTCCAGGGTTGTTTCAGGGGAAGGAAAGACATCATATGGGACGAGGTATTTCTGCGTCTCTCGAAGCAGCTTGCGCTTAAGTTCTGAAGGACGAAGGACACACGAGGAGACGAGGAGGTGACGTTTTGATCTGTTTATTGTTAGGGAAGGTCTTTAAGACAAAACAGTTTATTGACAAACAAATTATCGCTTTTAGTAGCAGCTAAGGTGGGGTACTGGTTAGAGTTTGCGTGTTCTTCCCATGCATGTTCCGAAAATGGCCCATAGTGTGTCTGCAGGGTGCCCAGGTTGTACCCCGCCTAGTGCCCTCAGTGCGCTTGGATCTATTCATACACACACTTCTTCGTGACAAAACATTTTCTCCATACTGCGCACAAAGTCTTTGAAAAATAACGGTGCCAGGTACGTCCTCAGACCACCAAAAACATTGAATAAATTACTGCACGCTGCTTTTCTTTCGTGCAAATCACAAGTACATTTTTGGTCGCGTTGCAGTTACAAATGAACTGACGTAACACGTCGACACCTGCACAGCAGAGACTGGGGAGCCAGGAGTCCTGAACGGAAAGCGCTGATAAGACCAACCGAAGTTTTAATGTAACCAGAGTGCGGATAATTATTGACTCACCCACGTAAATACCTCATATTCACAGCTATACATTTAAACAACGGCATTATTAGTGCTCTCTAGAAATACCTACTGTATAAATGAGTGGTTACTATAGAAACTATTACAGATTCAGATATATCAGTATTTGCCATAAAGTATGAAATATACAGTATAATAGATTTTTTTTTACAGTACTAAATAAATGCGATATCTCAACACGTGCACGACTTCTGTATGAGTTCTGGAAGTAAAATATATTTATTTTGAAAAGTGCGTCAGGATATACAATATTATTTACAACTCAGGTATTATTTTATTTATGGTTTAAACATTTAGTCATTAATAATATATAATGATAATAAAAAATAATTAGGTACAAGGTAAGTCTTGTTTCAGAATAAGCTTACTGCACTGAGACGCTGCCGTTTCTGACCTTCGACTCAACTCATACAGTCTCTGGATCGAAGATCATTCGACTAGCATGAAACTCTGACCTACTTATCCCTACTTAGCTATAATGTACAATCTCCATGCAAATCCAACTCTAATAAAGATACAGTATTATTATACAGTAATTACACTGATATCCTGATCAGGGCGAAATATGAAGTGCTTTCTTAAGCAAAAACATCTGGCGTGTGGTTTAGCGACGATAAGAGGAAGCGCGGTTTGCTTTAAAGCAGGTATTATTTAGACACAGCAGTTAATTATGGGGAAAATGTCCTTCACTGAGGCTAATGATGTTTATTTAATCTAAAAAAAAAACAACACTGAGGAGAAATAACTCTGACCTGTAAACTGTAAGTCGCTGGAAACCTGGGGGGAAACGCTTTCGGGCAGTGATATAGAACATCGCTCGTTAGCATCAAAAGAAGGAAAAACGCATCGAGGCGTTCTCACAGAGTCGGCCGCAAGCGTCGGAGCGAAACACTGGGGTTGTTTAGAAAACATCACGCCAGGTTCGGTTTCTGCACACACGAGCGATCCGAGTCGTCGGGGTTCACCCGGGACGCGGCGCGCGGTGGGTCGAGAGTGGCAGTTTCACATTTTCATCGTGACACGCGTCTGATAAAACATATTAAAAAATCCAAGTTTAAAAGGTTAGCTTTGTCTACCGAGATCCAATCCCTCACATCCGAGCATCTGTGATCAAAATGTAGGGGAAAAAAAAATTTTAACTTCTTTTGCATTTTTGTTTTAAAGGGCCCCCTTATCCAAAACATACTTTTTTAGATGTGCCTGTGTTTCCCTATTGCGTGACCTCATATAAGGGGCGTGGCTTAGCAGTAACCCATGTACGTAGACACTAAAACAGCACATTTAGAGAAAGAGTGAACTAAAGAAAGTTTCAGGTATATCAGGAGCACTAACACACACACACACACACACACACACACACTAAGTGACCTGTGTAAAAAAGTAAATGGGTAAATATGAGACCTTTTAATTTAGAAATCTCAAGGTTACGTGTTCGGAGCCCGGAACGGCCCTTGATGAGAATCTGACTACTTTGCTTTCTTAGTAAATAAGATTACAGGTTCGGATACGACCTGGTAGGGACAATATGATATGATATCATCATGATACCCAGGTACCGATACGATTTGTATCGCGATTATCTAAGTATCACGATTTTACAAATGTCCTGATTTTCTTTTTTTCAGATTTTGTTAAAACTTTATTAAATTACATTTTATTTGTTCCAACAAATAAATAGTAATGTAAATAGTTTGAAGTGCCCCACCTGCAGGATTGTAGAGGAATTTACCAGCATACAGTATATATATTTAAAATTAATTTTTTTAAAAATATATCACTTTCGGACTTTGTAGGAAAATACATGAATTGCCACACAAAAGAATAATTTTAATTTCAAAAAACTAGGGCTGTCAATATTAACATGTTAACACGTGTGATTAATCTAGAAATTTTAACGTTACTATTGTTTTTAACACAAATTAATCATATGACCAAGTTTGACCCTAATGGCTTCCAATAACTGCAGTGTGGTTACCCAGCTGTGTGTGATAATAACACGGATAAAAAGATGGCCGAGGAAACATCACCAGGTGCCGAACCACAAGTTTCATTATAAAAAGATTCTAAATGGACGTTTGTATGAAACCAAAGTCGTGTGCTCGAGGGACCTTCAAGGGGAAACTATTATTACAAGAACACATTAAATGTAAGATGTGTGAGCGGTGGCTCAGGCGGCTAAGGCTCTTAGGTTGTTGATCCTCGGATCTTAAACACACCTCATACTACCCAGACAGTGCATGCGCCGGTCCCATCTCAGAAATTTGTTAAAAAACAACAAAAAAACAACAACACATAATCTGTTTCCTCTAACCAGTGTCTCATGGATTTTTTTTTATTTCAACACTGCACCGTTTATAATACAAGTAAATCTGAGTATTTTGAAATTGTGATTAATTAACAGACTATGACTGTGATTAATCAGATTTATAAAATAAAATGATCAATTAACAGCACTAGGAAAAACATTACGGACATTTTGTTTAGCCATTCTAAGCGGACCCTGCTTAAACCTGTACAATTGCATAATTATCATCATAGCAATTCATATAAAAACATCTGGATTTAAAATTTTGATACTCTGAAGTTTTTTTTTTTTTTTTCATTTTATAAATTCTTATTTTAACTCTTATACAACACATGACATACAAACACTTAGCCTTTTTTTCAACTGAGGCAAATCTTTGGCATGCTGATTTTTTATTTATTAATTTATTTATTAATTTATTATTATTTTTGTTTTAATAACAACACAACCTGTTAAATTGATATTTGATGTAATGTGTAAACATAATTTTGGTATTTGTTTTGTGATATTAGGATGACATGATACTTTTTAATCATTATACTTAATTTTTTTTGTTAGTTTTTTACAAAAAATGAAAAAATTTTTTTTAAAGAAAACCAACTAAAACGTGAGCGTACTGTGTGCTAGTGCTGAAGGAAGAAAGGCTTTGTTTCATAGCGTCATGTGATCTCTGTTTAGGGATGTGGTTATAAGATTCGTCTCCCTGAACAATGAAAAAAGAGACTCTTGAGAAGAATCAATACAGCGTTCATCAAATCTGATGATCAGGATGAAGCACGCATGCACACACACACACACACACGTATACGTTCACACTCACATACACATATATACACACTCACAGGCACACAGATGGTCTGGGAAGCGTTTTGGCAATGTGTATCACGTCCACATTAAACCCGCGGGCAGACCGTTGGCCTCTGGAGAATCTGGTTCTTGTCTTACAAGCTGCCAATCTGATTCAATTAGCGAGCAGTTCAGCAATCAATAACAGGAAGCGTTAGCGATTCCGCGTCTTCATCTGCAGAACACTGCAGCTTATGTGCAGAACCGTAACACATAAGAACCATATCGGCCAAAAAGACATGACGAGTCTTAAATCGAGGCTAGCGCAGGCAGGACAAACGCTATCTGATTTGTCTTTCTGCTTTTCTCGTGTTTTGGGTAACATGAACGCAAAACGCAAAGTGGAGGTCCTCCCACCGGAACATCACTTCCTCGTTACTGATTGGAGCTGTATGTTCAATAAGGGCTTTTCTGGTTTTTGTTCCAACAGTAATAAAGTCAACAACATTACTTCCAATCCTCCTCGTTTCTGATTGGACAGCGAGAATGTGACATTCCGACATCTTTTTATGACCTTCCCTTTCTGTTTTCCATCTGAAACATGGCGCATACTTTTAAAGGGAGGTTCTTGTGCTACAAACTAGCTAAGATAGACGAAGGTGAAATATGCTTGACGCTCTGCGATATATGCAAAGTTCGCGAAACGTCACCATGGTTTTGAAACGGAGGAGGAGAAAAAACGCCATAATTGCAGCCTGTGCATATGCTTCATTCACCACATACTGATTTCTTAATGTTATTTAGCCCAAATAAGCATTAACACAAAGCGCGCCGGGGGGTGGGGGGGGGGAGGGTTGTGCTTTTCTTCTTCCATGTCTCCTGCGATGTTATCATTCCACACGCGCTTCCACCGGAGAATAACATTACGTCATTAAACCGCGAAGAAGTCTCAGTTTTAATGACGTACAGAACGCAATGACTCAGGAAATCCGATCTGTTTACACGACAATCACATTAGCACATATCTGATTTATATCTGATTTTTTTTCCACATATGAAGGAGGCCTAAAACCGATCTCGAAATATCGGAATGCATGCGTTTTTTTCCTGTTTACACGGACATAGAACATATCCGATATGTGTCACATATGAGCAAAAAATCGGAATTGGGTCACATTTACCTGACAGTGTAAACGTGCAGTAGCTTAAGTATGTGATTAAGTATGTGATGCTCCCTACACCTTTTTATAAACCTCCCCTTTCAGTTTTCAGTCAACATCGGTGTGTTTTCACCTCAGCCAGTCAGACCTGAGCATGTGACAATCCAGAATCTTTTAAAGACCCAACTTTTCCGTTTTTAGTTAACAGTGTTTTCGCTTTTAATGTTGTGTCTTGGGTGACATCGACTGCAAACGAAAAAGGGGAGGTCCTTATCGAACATCACTAGATAATTTCAAGACTCTGGGTCTTTAAAAGATGCCGAACATCACATGCTCGGTTCTGGTTTCTGATTAGCTAGAGTGTTTTTGTATCCAATAAGAAATGTGCAAATCATGTTCAATCATGGTCTTCCCTCCCCACCGTCCAAAACACAAATGTGAAAACACACCAACGTTAACTGAAAACGCTTTCATGTACGCTACCGTTCAAAGGTTTGTGGTCACTTGCAAATGTCTTTGTTTTTGTTTAGTGATTTATTTTCTACATTCTACAACAATACTGGGGATTTCAAAAC
>JAQQZS010000015.1:24604282-24616800 GCA_030068045.1 Platyallabes tihoni | reverse complement strand
TTCACACACTCATTCACACACTACGGGCAATTTGGGAACGCCAATTAGCCTAACCTGCATATCTTTGGACTGTGGGTACACTTGTTTTAAATACGAAGAAGTTAATGTAGTGTAAAGCACATTAATGCGTGGGTTTCTCTCTCTCTCTCTCTCTCTCTCTCTCTCTCTCTCTCTCTCGCTCTCTGTCTCTCACCTTTAAGCGTCCTCCTTCAGCGAGGTCAGTCAACCGAATCCAACAGCCTTAGCTTTGCACTTTAGCCTCATTTGCGCGATGCTCCGGTTTTATAGAGCGCGTCCGCATTGAGTGAATAAACACGGCAATTTGAGCATGCGGTATTTAAACCTACAGTACAGTATGTCTGACTGCATAATGAATTCGATGCGTCTGCGGTTCTGTCATGCAGACGGTGACTGGTGAAGCGGAGGAAACACTCGACAAGGCGAGTGAAGAAAAGAAATGATCTTAGCTTGATTCCAGTCCTCTTTTTAAATTTTTATTTTGTATAAGGTAGCACTACTCATTTCCTGTTTTTAAAATTATTCATTCACGCAAAACGATTTTGTTTAAAGTACATAGAATAAGAAATGTACCAGAACCCTTATTTGATGTAATAAATGTAATAAATATACTGTACATCACACTAAACTGGTAACTAACTGTGAACACGATCCAATTAGATTTTTGTGCAATACAATTTCTGAGCTGATTCGATTAAAGGACACTGCAAGCAGCTATAAATCTTATTGTAGTAAATATTAAAAACTAATAAAAGTGTCTAATAAACACTGTAGGACTGGTTAGCTTTTGTTCTTAATTGATTAAATTGCACATCGCAGTATATACTGTGTGTGTGTGTGTGTGTGTATATATATATATATAGTCAATCTGCTCCAAACTCCAGTCCAGTAACCTCAAAAGAAGAAGAAAAAAAAAGTGAAGTGAATAAATCTCGCAAAATGTGAGCATATCATATCTCATATCTCAGCATACAGATTGAACCCGTTCCGGAGGCGAGTTCTTAAATCAAAACTTCGTATTGTGAAATATAGGAAAAACATTGTCCTGTAGGAAATAAGGTAAATGCAGATAATCCGTTCCAGCCACCCAAAAATATTACCAATATTACCAATTTCCAATCCCTATAATCATATTTCTTTACATTTACAAAACATTTAGAAAATACATGTAAATGAAGTAAAATATGAAATAACTAGATATTAAACCTCACTTAACCTTAATTTATGATTCCTCTCGGCACCGTCTGCTTTTCTAGCGAAACTGATAGCGGCTCCCTTTTCTTCTTGCTACCGTCCTTGATAACATTCTTGGGACCCGTGGTGCTGTGACTTCACTAAATCTTACACAAAATGTAAAAAAAAAAAAAAATTTAATTAATGTCTTGCAAAATTTCAGTGTGTATGGCGTTGGTATGGTGAGGTACAACTTTAACTGCAGAAAATGGCAGAGGTTTCTGCTTTCTGCAAAAGCTCAAAGGAATTGTTCAATTTTAGAGCATTTTTAGGTAAATAAAAATGTTTAGGTAAATAATTTCATATTGATTCCCCCAATAATTCACTAAATTGAATCTATTAGAGTGCGTAATATTTATTAATCGCACAGCTCTAGGTCAGGGGTCGGCAGCCTTAAAGTGTCATATGGATTTGTTTCCCACATAAAAGAAAACACCAGGAGCCACAAAACCCTCCAAGAAAATGAAGAAAACATTGCACATATCGTTTCTTTACCTTCATGCTATGTACTAAAAAAACTATAGTGTGTTTCATTTAGGAAATCAATGAATTGCTACAGAGAAAAAAAATATTTATGCATGAAACAAAATACATTTTGAACTGCAAAAAAAAGAAAGAAAAAAGACGCAGGATGAAGCGGTATAGAAGATGAATGAATGAAAGGATTAAATTATCCACCTGCAGCAAACCAAAAATGCCGTCTGCTTCTGTGTGCCGTCATACTGGAGCGTGCAGTCAGCCGTCTACCTGAATGAAACGGGAGCTCGAAAAGCTCAATAAACCACGTGGCGTCTGGTGTCGCACATCAGGTTGAGGCGCATATTTTGAGCGACAAAAAAATAAACATGTTTTATTTTAATGTTACAAGATCACCATAATCTTCAAATGTAGACATTTTTTATTACATAAAAAAAAAACACCGGCTAAAGACCTGATTGGTCAAATGGAGTCATGTGATCATTGTTGCTGCATCTGATTGGTGAAACAGTCATGCGGTAGATCCATGTGTAGAATAAATGGTTAGCAAAGTAACGAGTCGAGTGTAGCGGAGTAAGAGTAGCGTTTCTTCTTCACAAATCTACTCAAGTAAAAGTAAAAAGTATGGTGCAGTAAAACTACTTATAGAAGTAAAAAAATTTTCAAAAAGTTACTCAAGTAAATGTAACTCGTTACTGCCCCGCTCTGTCTGGGTATAATCTATTTGATCAAACGTAAAATTTTGAGTTTAGTTCGTTAAATCATCATCAGACCCACAGTTTAAGCTGTGGGTCTGACGCAGGTACAATTATATAAATTAATTTATGAATTCAGTGATATTTATGTATTTAAAATCGCTCTCAGAAGGTGACCAATTGTGCCTTTAAAAAAAATATTTTTTTTATGTACGTACATCCAAATTAAAAATTTCTGCCTGTCATGTTGTTGTTGCATCAAACTCTCAGACGGTGGCGCTGGACTGAAGTTCTGTAGTTACACCTGAGGTCTAAATGGACGCAACATCAGATCATGTCCACTCAAAACAAACACACACACACACACACACACTTTTGGCCATTTTTGTTTTGGTGTTTGTTAAACCTGTCAGTAGAATCCTAATCAGTATCTCCTGTTTTTGCTTTTTTATTTCTGAGCTTTAAAAGCACATGGTTTGCGCGCACACACACACACACACACTTTGAGAAGTTGTGCCAATCCCCTGTTGTGAGTTTGGCGAGTCTAGACGGCGTGTTAACCCTGTTTACCCTTCCTGTGCGTGAACGTTCGCTGTTCCTTATCATTTGGATTATCCTTCACTGTCAGTTCCTGCTTATGAGTTTGCGTTTAATAAAATCTTAAATGCAGATTTGTACAAATGTTTGAATTACGATTCACGAAATGCTCCGTAGGCGTTAACTCCCCGACTGACTGCGGTTCAACCTCGACCGTTGACACGTCGCCGCTTTCTTATCTACGTCTCCATACTCGCAAGCTGCTGCTGCTGCTTTTCTCCATCGCCTCGTGTCGTTCCTGATAGAGCGAACCTAATTAATTTTGCCGGGAGTCAGAGTTATTAATTGTCTTCGGGGTGACGAAATCTTCTCCATCGCTCGTGCGCAGTGAGTCTGCGTGCTCGTCCTGATTGGGCCGCATAGGACTTGGTGTCGCTTGCTATGAAGGAAGCTATGAAGGAACGCGCTCGCTGTCTTTCACAGGAAGCTCGAGATAAACACGAGGACACGCGACATAAAGGAGAAACATAGTGTGTCACTGCTTCCCTGTAAAGCCACGTGGACCTTTTCCAACGTAACCTGGCCTTTTGTTTTTCGGTTTTCTTTTGGGAGACGGGACACAGTAGAGGACAAGTGAAGGTGGAGGACGTTGTGTCGTGTGTTTATGGTAGTTGTTGATGCAGCGTGATATCCTTCACCTGTGTGTTGAGTTTGAGTTAATAAAATAAAACTGAACAGAAACATGCAGATAAAACAAAATGATACGGTCTGTATTCGTATCTGTAGCTTTACTACAAGCCAAACTGAACGCCTCTTTCTTTCTTTCGTTCTTTCTTAATACATCTGTTGTTCTCTGTGTAAATCTCATTCCTTTTTGGAAACGAGGCGATGACGAGACGTCACGGATATCAATAAACAGTGGCGGTGACGAAATCAGCACGCAATATCGCTGACGAAAAAAATACCAGACTAAAATTTGGTTAAAAAAATTTTAAAAATCTGTCTTTATTTTTCGTCAACAATCCGCTGCGATTCGGTGTTTCGCTCATGGCAGCGGATTGTTCATTTCCAGGGCCCGTTTTCACAAAGCTTCTTAGAATTCTCTCAGAGAGCTCCTATCTCAGCCTAAAAAGTCCAAGCTGGGAGTCTTAGACTAAAAGTGATTTAGGAAACTTCTTAGAGCAATTCTGAGTAAGGAAAGTACAAAAACTTTTATTTTAGTGAGGAGGCGTGGTCGACCCCACTGCTAGGGATGATGCAGCAATTCAAGGACTGTGATTGGTTGATAAAAAAAAATAACCTCTGACCTCTGTAAAGATTTTGAAATGCGCTTTTTGTGAAAATAGAATATATGATAATAGAACAGACGGTGAAATCATAATGTTTGTATATAAAGAAATTGTATAATCATGACTACAGGCTACTTTAAGTTACTTTGAAGCACCGTTTCTGTTACAGCGTAAATATCTTAAAGCTAATTAAAACAGCCAAATGTTAAAAATGTGTCTACTTTTAAAGCAACCAATTTCCACACAGTTACTTACATTTATTTATCATACTGATTTTATTACTTGTGATCCCTTTTAGATTGATGGGAGCAAAATGGCTCAACTTTTACCAGTTTACACGATTGTAGGACAGTCTGTTTAAGTTGCTCTTTTGGATGGTATGTAGCCAACAGTCCAAGAGAGATGAAAGGAAGTAAAAAACAAGAGAACCAAATTCTACAGTGTTTACTTTTATGTTTAGTTTTTGGAGAAAATGTCTTCTTTCCGTCATTTTGTCCTCTGCTATAGAAACTCTAATGCCTCTTAAAAGTCCTCTTCTCTACTCCTAACAATTTTACCTTAGGAGTTGTTTTTAGGGCTAAGATGTTTTGTGAATCATTTTTATCTTTACTAAATTTTAGTCCTAAATTTAAAGGGAAATTCTAAGAAAATGACAGGATTTTGTCACTAGGACCAACTTTTAGGCTTAAGAAGCTTTGTGAATATGGGCCTTGATGTTTAATGGCGGCTCTCAAACAAAGTAGGAGCATACTGCCACCTGCTGTATCGGAGGGTGAAAATACGAATGTGTACCCGAGTACGGAGAATAAAAATAATGTGGAGAGGGGCACGGTGCAAACCAATTGTGCCTGAAGTGATAACACCCTTAAGTAACAGATAGGTATTTCCTTCCACTGTATTTCTCGAACACATGATCCGTCTGTTCTGAATAGTGCATTCGTATTCTAATCCTTACGTAATGGAAGGAGGAAATCGTCTGAACTTATTTTAGCTCCAGTATGAATCAGGTATACAGTCCTAGATGGAATGGAAATGTGTAAATCCATTAGAATCCTCTGTGTGTGTCTCGTTCTATCTCTCTTTCTTGCTTGTTTCCTCTCATTTCTCTGAGTGGAGCTACAATGCAGGAGAAAAGCATCCTCATTATCCGTCGGCCCAAAGGGCACTGACTTAATGAATAAAATGGACAATCAGCATCGGCTCAATACCAAAGACGGCTAAGATAGATGACATTTGACGGAAAATAAAGTGATTTAAGTTCTGTTAATAAAAAGGCACAACAGATCAAACCTGGTAGTCTTTAATTCTCTCAGGGTGTTGTGTCCGGTCCGAATTCAAGTCTTAGGTAATCTGTGAGTGGAAAGGCTGATGGGAGCCCTCGTGTAAGCAGTAGTGTCATGGCTTTACGGGTTGTTAGGGAGAAAGACTTAAACACTTACCAGCATTAGAAACCGCCGGAGAACCCAGAATGCCGTTCTGTTCTGTATGTGATATAAATCCAAACCATGTTCCCAGAATTTTGCAGCATTTTAAACCCAAAGCCTGAGAGTCTTCCGCGCTGGACGTAATATTCGTTCATTGATAAGATCTATCTATGATACAGATGCATGTTGGACACATCAGCTCAGGGACTCAAGGTTCTGCAAATCTCAATAATGTAGGGAAGAAAGAGGGCCATACGTCACTCAAAAAGTGTTTCAGTAAGACCTGAAAGCAGCAAGAAGAAGAGTTACAGAGAGAGCGGTATGTTTAAGCCACGCCCACTTCTGTTTTGAGTCCAGATACGGTGTTTTAGCGAGGTGAAATCGAAAACACAGGTTCACTTCCACCGCTTCCACTGACCAGTGTGTGGAGATTACAGCAATTTAAACACACTCGGGTCAGGGTGTAAATAAATGCTTACATAAGCGTCACCTACATCATGATCATCACCCATAATTCATATTGTCTGTGTGTGCTGATGGAAGGTATGACGCTCAGAGTCAGAAAAACCCTTCTGTAGGTCAGAGCGTAGAGAAAAAGCATCCATCCCTGGAAGAAAACTATAGATACGGTATATTCTCGCACAGAGACTGGCTTTATTTGTGTTTGTTTAGTAGCATGAATGCTTTAGGAACATGGACCTGGTGCTATTTTTATATTGACACCCGCTGAAGGATCAGAATATTTTTAGGTTTAATAGCACACGGAAAAAGGGCAAGGAAAAAGAAAGAAAGAAAAAAAAGCTCAATTTAGTTCCATTTGCTCTGTGCTTTATTTTAACGCAGCATGCCCTTTTGAAATGTGACATTCAAAGAAAAAAAAGAAAAAAAGAAAACAGCACAAGTGACATTTATTGAGCGGCTACATTTACAGGATTTACTGTAAAATTGTTTGGTTGCAGTTGTGCACACGTTTGTGGACATGTGCTCTGTATTTATATAGATAGATGCTAACATTTCTAGCGGGTATGAACAGTTTGGAATTTTATTTATAAAATTAGCAAATTATTAGAATAAAAACCTTCAACTTTGCCTAATAATAATAAGTCTTGCTAAGTTTTTTTTTTAGAACTGTGGGTTTTTTGATTCAGTAATACTAATGCTTGCTTGATTTGTCTCAAACAGCTATATTTGTTATGAAATAACAACAAAATATAATTTTATAATAAAATATAATTGGTTGTAAAAAAAATAAACACTGAAATACCATCATGTCCCCTTCAAAGCTGCAAATCTTCTGCAGCGCACTCCAGTCCAGTAGGTGGCGGTATAGTGCAAACCGCATATAAAATCAAAAGAGGAAGATGCTAATCTTGCAAAATGTAGTTTTTTTTGCATGTGCTTTGTGGAAGACGGAACCACATTGTATTTTCTTCAAGTATTGTTTTGTATTTTCAAGGAATTGGTAAATTTTTAACCGTTCAACGTTTGTAAGTTTATGTAAATAATTAAAAAATGTAAATCGCTTCTGATTCCAAAACTGATCCACAAAAAATAAATTAAAGGGCACAGATCTACTGCTAGTTATTGTCATGTTGTGAGTACGATAAAAAAAAATTTATGCACTTTTATGCTACATTTGTTGTTTAACAGAAAAAAAGCGCAAAACAATTAAACAAGAGCAAGATTCTGATTGGTGGAGCAAACTGAACAGGCCTGGGGGTGGAGCTACAACAGAGACGAATTACAGCTACTGACTGCTTTGTTTAGTTTTTTAGAAAGAAAAAAAAAACACTCTGTGCTATCTGTGTTAAAATGGAATTATAATCTGTGCACCTTGTCGTCCAACAACTAGCATTTATGTACGTTCGTAAGCTGCACGTAAGTCATTTCATTAGTCATAAATCTCTAATCGGATTCGTAGAATGATTTGCAGTTTCACGTTCACAGTTTGCATGCTGTGATAACAAATTACAACCGATGTACAGTATTACCAGGCTATGTTTTCGAATCACAGGTTGCAATGAAATCTGCAAAGGTTTGACCTTTAATAATTGAAGTAACAATTATAACATTCCTGGTGGGTGGGACCAAAGGGATCAGGCAAGGGGTGGAGACTAAAACTAGGTAGCTACACGCTGTCGAAACTTGTAAAATGGCCACTCGAATAATAAAGAGACACAATGGGAATGAGAATGAGAATGCAGTGTTAGCTCAGCAGATTACGGTCGGTCTTTAAGCTCCAGCTCCACCAGGCTGCCAGTGTCATAATTACAGGAAATGTTCAAACTTTACTGCAATGCGTCTGATAGAAAAATGACTCAGTTTATATATACTTTGCTCTTATCGTCCTTGAGTCTTTGTTTTTTTTTTTTTTTTCCAGCTGTGCTCTTAGCATCTTCACGCTTCACACAGCAAACAAATCTGCAATAGCTCAGTTGCTGTAAACCCCACAATCCAGAAACACACTAATGATATGAAATGTGTCCGGAAACGTCCATTTTGTGGCCTTCCCGTGCCCTCGACGGGGCGAAAAAGTAGACTCAGGCAGAAGGTAATGTAAGAGCATCTGTCTGCAGTCTGTACGCCTCGGGGGATGTCATGAATTATTCGAAAAATGTATAAACGGCCTGTGAAATTGTTAATTTCTTATATACCCGCATATGGATTTTCACTTTTGAGTTAGCTGAGCAGTAAAGTTAAGCGCTAGACACTTTATATACAGTGCTGTGATATGGGATATATTCCCCCCTTTCAGATTTCTTATTTATTTCTTTTGTATATTTGTCATACTTAAATGATTGAGACCATGAAACTAATTTTAAATTGCATTTTGCATGCAGTTTTTAAATAATGATGAAATTTATTAAGCGAGCAAAGCTGTCCAAACCTGGTCCTAAGGGAAAAAGTAATTACTAAATCATGAATGAACTGTGATTTTTGGAAAGCTGAGTTAAATTTCACTCGCCACACCCAGTCCTGATTACTGCCAGACCCGTTGAAACAATAAATCACTTGCATGCTAAAAGATCTAAAAAATAATAAAAAAAAGCAACATGATCTAAAGAAATTTAAGAACAGATGAGAAATAATTGTCATGTATCAGTCTAGGAAGGGTTACAAAGCCATTTCAAAGGCTTTGGGACTCCAGTGAGAGCCATTATCCACAAATGGAGGAAACGTGGGACAGCGGGGAACGACGGCTCATCCAGGAGTTCATCAAAGAATCCAGAACAACATCTAAAGAACTGCACTTCCTCATTTGCCTCAGCTAAGGTCTGTGTTCATGATTCAACAATAATAAATGAGAGACTGGGCAAAAATGGCATACATGGGAGAGTTCCAAGGTGAAAGGGGTGAGTGCTGTTTCATCTGGTGTAAAACTAACAGAGCATTTCATAAAAAGAACATCATAGCAATAGTAGTAACATAGTCAAACATGGTGGTGGTAGTGTGATGGTCTCAGGCTGCTTTGCATCTTCAGGACCTGGACGACTTGTCATAACTGATGGAACTACGAATTCTGCGCTTTATCAGAAAATCCTGAGGGAGAATGTCCAGCCATCAGTTTGTGACCTCAAGTTTAGGAGCACTTGGGTTATGCAGCAGGTCAATGAACCGAAACACACCAGCACCTCTGAATGGCTCAAAAAAACAAAATTAAGATTTTGACTTACATCCGATTAAACGGGCTGTTTGTGCTCAAAACCCTCCAATGTGGCTGAATTAAAACAATTCTGCAAAGAAGATTGGGCCAAAATTCCTCCATAGCGTTTGTGAAAGACTCATAGCCACTTATTGCAAACGCTTGATTCAAGTTGTTGCTTCCAAGCGTGGCACAACCAGTTATTGGGTTTTTGGGGAAAATATGTTTTCTCTGTACTGTAATCACCTTTAGAACCTCTGTAGTCCAACTAGGGACTGTGGAAGCCACTGGTGGTTACCATTGTATTTACTCCCATTTTTACAACTGTGGTGGGACCTCGGTGGGTCAACATTCACATGGGTGTTCACTCACTATGGGTGTTAGCCTAGGCCAGTTAGCCCAATCTTTAGACTGTGAGAAGAAACCGTAGTACCTCGAGAAAACCCACCAAGCACGGGAAGAACATGCAAACTCCGCACAGACCCGGTGCGGAAATCAAACCCGGACCCTGGATGTGCAAGGCGACAATGCTAAACACTAAGCCACCTTCCCTTTTACTTAGCAGATCTTTATGAATATAACCGTTCTCAAATCGGATTGTCTCCAAGTCTCACTTCGTAACAGTCCGCCATTTTTCCTGTTTTTGCCACAGAAATATTTGTGTAGCCCCTTTAGCTGCTACAACATAAGTAATACCACTAATCTATTCTGATTCGTAAATGTTTCACAACATTGAAGTGACTTTTTTTTTTCCTTCTCTGACTGCTAGGATGTTATGCGAGTAGGTGTAGCGACTCTGCTAAAGGTATAGATTTCCTAGAATTCCTTTATAGGTTTAAATACTTAATAAAACATTTAAAATAAAATTGTCTTCCAAGTTCTGTAGTTTAAAAGTCCAGTAAACGAGTTCTGACCAGGAGTTAGCGTCTCCTCCCACATCCTGCTAAACGCTCTCACTGGTTAGCTAGCCAGCTCTGACTCTGCTTCTTCCACTCTACACACACGTAGCACAAGAAACCAAATATTTTCCCTGAAACAGTGCAGTCTTAACAGCATTCTGCTCATCCCAAAGCACTTTTCGTTTCCTCCAGCCGGTGTAATTGTCTGTGACTGGGCTCTGCTAAAAGTGCTGAGGTGCTGAAGTCTGCTCTTAGCGTCATTAGCAATCAGCAAAGAAAAAGCTTTCTCTGAAGTTGTTGTTGTTGTTGTTGTGGTTTTATTCTAGCTGTGTTGTCGCTATCCTTAGCGAACACATTTCGAATAAGTTCTCTCGCTGAGGTGTGTGATTTGGCCACCAGCTCCAGATCATCACATTCACGTTGGAACCGGGAAGTAGCGTACAAATTGGATAGATGTGAGTCGTGCAGCGCGCCAGCGTCTTCGGTCCTGCACAGTTTTGTGCTTATTCCATTCCGACATGCCGCTGGTGCGTTTCATTACCGTCTCACCTAAAAACATTTTGACTCGCAGATCTGTTTATTCTTAAGGGAACCCCCATTAGCACTTTAAGCTCTATTTCAATATGTTTTTTTTTTTTAGTATGACTGTATATTTCAGGAGAAGTGATACAGAGAAGGCGGAGCCTGGATCCATGAATGCTAATTAAACTAATAAAGGGGTTTATATGGAGGCAAGACATTCTTACTGTTGAAACACTAACATATTCGTAAATGAAATGGATTCCTATAACCCTCGTGTCGGACTAGCTGTTACAGGAAATCCATCAGAATCGAGAATTCATGAGCGCCGAGGTATAAAAGGAGATAAACGTAACGTGCGGTGTTGTATAGTTCTAGCTATAATAGTAAATATTGTGATGAACGTACGCGAGCGGTCGTGTTGATGTTGTCTCAGTCATGATAAATCTGTTACAAAGGCAGCCGGTGCTCAGGGGTCGCTTCAACATGTTCACCATTCAGAGCACGGCGTACCGGAGCGACGCAGAGAGAGAAGATAAATAGAAAGAGAGAGAATGAGACTGAGGGTAAGGATGCAAGCGAGCGTGCGTACACGTCCATGTTTGCAAGACAGGAGAAGGAGCCAGCGAGTAAAATGAAGTGTCATGGATGTGAATTTGATGCGTAGATCATTAGCAATCTAAGCATTTCTGCAATGCAAGCCCCTCTGTTTTTTTTTCTTCTTTTTCTCTCTCTTTTCTCTATCTCCCTGTTTTTCTTGCTTTCCATTTCTGTCCATCGATACAATTCGGGATTGGAGCAGCCCACTGCATTGCCCTCTTACGACCCGCCGAACCACGCCGTTTCACAGGCTTGATGGAAACACCACGGGGGCCACAGACCCATCATCCAGCTTTACAAAGAGAGCAAAAGAACGAGGGAGGGAGATCCGAGGCTTTGAAATGTACATCAGCAGGGAACATGTGGCATTTCTGAGCCTAGAAAATCACTGCTGCAAAGTGTTGATGTGCCCGTGTATCTGGTTTATACCATATCGGGGCGTATTTAGCGTCGAGTTGTTGGAGGATTTAATATTGAAATTGTCAGGGTCGGTATTCACACAGCTGTACAGTACGGGTGGGGGTTAAGATTTAAATAAAGAGTCAGGTCTCAGTTACATACTTGGGTGTGAGCTTGTCTCGTATCGGCTCGAGCGTCTGGTCTGACAGTGTGATCTAACCATCATATCCAAGCGGATACATACTGTATGTATACTGAAATATTACTGTATGTAGTCAGTACTTTACCTATGCCCTACTGATGTTCATTCTTTATCTATACGATCAATATGAACCTATCCAAGGAGACATCGGGCACAAGGCGGGGTACACTCCTAGACAGGGTGCCTATCTATTGCAGGCCACATAGGAAATGGCAATTAGCATAATTAGCAAATTATGTGGGAGGAAACCCACCAATCACAGGGGAGAACATGCAAACACAGACCCGCGGTGGGAATCGAACCTTCGACCTTGGAAATGGCCGTGCAAGGCCACAGTGCCCACCACTATGCCACCGTGCCACCTCTCTAATTATTGTACATATAATCTATATTTATAGAAAGTCACATGAGAGCAAAATTAACTGCATAAAAATAAAAAGTACTTGTTAAAAGTCTCGTCCTGAGGACATTCAGGACATACACTCAAGCTGAAGCGATCTTGGGCACTGCAGCAGGACAATGACCCAAAACACACCAGCAAATCCACCTCTGAATGGCTGAAGAAAAACAAAATGAAGACTTT
>JAQQZS010000015.1:24485881-24511594 GCA_030068045.1 Platyallabes tihoni | reverse complement strand
GTAGAAAGAAATAAAAATCAGGAACCATCATGGAGTTAGAAAGTGTTCTAAAACTTTTGAACGGTAGTGTATATAAAGTTGGGGTGTTTGTACATTGAAGACATTTCCAAAAAAGTAATTTGTGTGGACGTAAGATGAGTAACAGAACACATCAAGATGTTTTTTGTTATTTTTGTTTTTGTGCACGAATCATGTAAAAACTACTGAACGAATATTAATGGGGTTTTCAAAGGTGTATTTGGCCGAGCTTGAGGTAACATATAGGCTTTGTTTAATTACAATCGGCCCATGGGAAGAGAAGATATGCTACTTTGGCATTTAAATGGAAAACGTCTTATATCATATAAAAAAATAATTTGACCTTGGAAAAATCATTAGTTCTTTTCAAAGTTCACCAGATGGCGATGTACATTTTTAAATACGCGCTTTTGAGCGTACAGTTAAATTCAACGCGAACGGCCACGGACAAGTCACGGCCACATTCAATATCAAATGCTACAAAACATCCTGAAGACTGTAGAATATATTTACTACATCTATGTATTTTTTTGCTTTTTTATAAAATCTAGACTGGATCAGTAAAATAATCTGTAATTTACATAAACGATAAATGATGACTGAAATATTACATGTCCTTAATTTTGTCTTTTCCTCATAAATGTTTGCTCCAGTTACGGACGGATGCTAACAGGTGACGAGCGAAGTAATAGCTACCTGTAGTTTGTACATTGTGCAGGTCATTTAAGGTTACCTCCTTAAAATTGTCCGTTGCCTCAGTTGCACATGGATTTTTTTTTTTAATAAACCCACAGAACAAACCCACATTGTCACCTGAATCAATTCCACTTTTACATTTTAAGCCACGCCCCCTTTAAATCATGCTGCACTGTTAGCTCACTGGGTTAAAATCTGCGAAGGTCAATAGGTTAAGCCCAAGTTGCCGCTTTTGTGGCCTTGAGCAAGGCGCGTAACCCTGCTGTCTCCTCCAGGGGCGCTGTATCCTCCCTGACCCTGCGCGCTGACTGCAGCGTCCTGCCTGGGACATGATAAAAAAATACTTTTTGTGACAAATAAAGGCTTCTTAAATCTTCCTAGATCTAGTTGCAATGTGTATCTTTACCGCCTGTGAGGTTCATCTGTACACCTCTGTAGACCACCACGTGTCGTACACTGTCAAATTGATAAGTGTGAACAATTTGCGACAACTTGCACAATGCTAAACACGTACGTAGCTATTAGCTTGCCTCCCTTTTAGCCTACTTACTTTAGAATGCGTCTTCATCCTGACTGATCACGTGCATTTCTTCAATTAAAGTCAACATCTGAAATTGTAGGAAGTAACATTTCATTTTTATTTACCATTTATAGAAACCTTTTTTTTCTTTTAAACCCATGTTTTCATCTTTATTTGCAAGAGGATATTATGAATAGTGATTTCTGTCTCAAAAGCTCGCCTTGGATTACAACACTGTGGGATTGAAACTGTTTGTTTTACGCTAGTTTTGATGATCTCGTGTCCTTTGCTTTTGTTCTTTTATCTCAAAGACAATGTATGTTTATGTGTGTCTAATTCTCTTGTGTATGGGGAAGCAACGTTTTATAATTTACCCCCCAAACCTAGCACAAAAGGAGTTGCATGGTATAGCAATATCTCCCGGTCCTCATCGGTCCCTTTCTGCGGATGATGTGTTTGCCTCGACGTGTTTCGTGACGGATCGTCCGCCATCGGCTCATCAAACGTTAATAATAGGGCTACAGCTTGCATCGACTCAGTGATGGAGGAACGACTCCAGCAGACTTTCAGCAGACGATCGAGGCTGCTTTTTATAACTCCTTCCCTCTGTTTTAGAGGAACGACCACGAGGACCTTGAACATTCGAAACACCTTCGGACGAAAGGACGATATCAGACACATCTGTTGTGTAAATCTAAACTGGACGTTAAGTGTTAACAGGGATATTTACGAAGATGATTTTTAGCACTGGAGTGTCACTTTGGGACTTCTGCTTTGTATTATGTTGATATTCATGCCATCAAATAAGCTTACAACCTGCATCACCAAATCCTGGACCAGTTCTTAGTAGACTCCATTGGACAAATGATGGAAAAATATTCTATAAATTTAGCCACAAGCTCATAAGTATCCCTGCTATCAGGCTGACAAGCTCGCAAGAGATCACTGCATCGTATCAATCAATCAATCAATCAATCAGAAGAATGACTTCAAGTCTGACCAAAGGCACAGGGACCAGCAACGAACATGACCTCTAGCTATGTTAGCTATGATAACTTCAGAAATCCTGTTTTGTTGCACTAGCTGGGTCTGAAATCATACCCTAACACAGTCGTTTATTATTTATTATAAATAGCACGAGAGACCCGTAAGCGCAAAAACGTGACCTGCTGTCATGCACAAAAGATTACAAACACGCAAAATTAACTATATTCAAAAGGGTAACAGGGCTATCATGCGTAATATCTAAAAGAAAGATAATCTTTTGATGTTTTGTAGCGATTTTTAATAGTTTAGTCCTAAACAAATGAGTTGGCTGTTTCGATGCTGTTTATATGTCAAAACAAACAAAAAAAAGTTATGAATCATCATAATTAATAACGTAGTGTGTAACGATCCAAGCTAATAGGATTTCCCACTACAAAGAGAGATAACGAGGCGCTACAAAGTGACTGAGACAGAAATTACTTCTCTACACGGGTGTGTAAGCAAAACAGGAACGATTTCAGACACGTCTTCTGTATGGTTCAACATGTTCTTCACGCGTTCACGAGTTAAAGCTAAAACGTGGCTAGTCGAGGACCCGCGAGGACGCAGCAACACCGGGGCTAGATGTTTCAAACGGTACTTCTGCTAACACATTGGTTTAAATTACATACGATCAACATGTTTTATGTCGTCTGTGACACTTCCGAGTATGTTCTACAACCCCTTGTAAAAAACTAAATGAAAAATATTACAGTGGCGTGAAAAAGTATTTGCCCCCTTCCTGATATTTTTTGTTTTTTTTTTTGCATATTTGTCAAACTAATTTTAATATTACACAAAGATAACCCGAGTAAATACACAATACAGTCTTTAAATGATTATGAGGGAGAAAAAGCTGTCCAAACTTACCTGGCCCTATGTGAAAAAGTTATTGCCCCCTAAACCTAATAGCTGGTTGTTCCACTCTTGGTGGCATCAACTGCAATCAAACTACTCCAATAAGTCTTTCACGTCGCTATGGAGGAATTATGATCCGCTCTTCTTTGCAGAATTGTTTTAATTCAGCCTTATTGGAGCGGTTTAAGTCTGAACAGCATTTTAAAGTCTGGACTTCGCTCCAGAACCGTAATTGTTTTGTTTGTTAGATTTTTTTTGTTTTTTGAGCCATTAAGAGATGGTGTGTATCCTGCTGCATAGCCCAAGTGCGCTTTCAAGCGTTTATTTTTCACATAGGGAAGGCTTTTTCTCCTTTAATAAATGGAATCACCATTTAAATTATTGACTGTATTTTGTATGGTTAAAAAAATTGTTGGATGATTTGAATCATTTAAATGTGACAAATCTGCAAAATAATTATTTTTTTAAAATTAACAAGGGTGGACACTTTTTTACAGCACTGTATATGTTCTAGCATCTGTTTATGTTTCTAAAGACATACAAGACACTTGTAGGTTTATGATAAAACATATGCACCGAAATGTGTTGCATTTTTGACCAATTAAGGTTTAGCTATTAGTACGTTATTAATACATTGATGACGTTCCTTTAGCGGCTTCAAGAGCAAAAACTACAACGCGGAAACATCTTGATTTTTTTCTTTCTATATAAAATATAACTAGAATTCTGTTAAAGATTTAACAATGATTTTAAGATTCCTAGCTATTTGCCACTGGCGTAGACCACCCACAAATGAAAAATCTGAAATACTCTTTGGAACTTTCATTCTTGGTATGTTTCAATTTGGGTCTGTTTCAATTTGAATAGGATGGGAAATAGTTGCCATAATAAAGGAAACAAAGGGCATACTTTTTTTTTTTTTTAGTTTATCATAAAAAGACTGAAAAAAGAAGCCAGTGCAGAACTCCAGTCAGAATCTGGGAAGGACTAGATGTCAAGCTTGAAAGTATCACTTAAACAACCGATTGTGTCGTATTTCAAAGTGGGAAATTTGGGAGACCTTTTGTAAATTGCTCTTAAATAAAGCAAACACTTTCTCGTTAATTTTTTAAAAACTTTTTGTTGTTGTTTTTTTTTTTTTGTTAATATTTGGCGTATCTGAACATGTACAGGATCTGAATGGAGCTTTGGATCTCTTGTACGTTTGACTTCCTGATGAGCACCTGAACGCAGCATTTGTTATACAAAATGTGCCTCCTCAGAGGTGTCTGGTCCGAGATCAGGTCTTTATTACCCCCCGAATCAGAACCCGCGCCGTTCTCACCGTCACGTTTCACCCGAGAAAGGGCAACGTTGTTATTGTAAATGCTTATTTTACACATAAAGTAAATGAGGATTAGGTGATGAAATGTTATACTGTGTAGACTATAGGGGTGTTTGTGGGAAGATTTCTTTTACAACAGCAAAAAAAAAAAAAATTATAATAATAAAGTTTTATTTAAGACGTAATGGAAAAATTTTTTTGGAAGTGTTTATTTGTTCCCCGAGTGACGAGGAGGGGCTGGGACAATGCTGGCGTGGGGTGAATTAATCATATTGAGTCTCATTCTTTCCCAAACAGGGTGGTACAGGAAGGCATGAGCTGCTTATCTTGGCCAGGATCGTGGACTTGTTTGCTTTAGGAGTCGTAGCTCGGCGTCGGAAGGCAGCAGAAGAGAGACTGAAGTCGGATCATACTGTATACAACAGGCTAAATATGAAAGGACAATATGTACCGAAAATATCGACACAGCGCTAGTATTGAGATTCCTTTTCAAGAAAAGACATACATTAGACAAATATTAAATGTCATGCATACTCACATACCTTAAGCCTTTGACTTAGAAGGAGATAGGATTGATTTCTTGCTTTACAGTTCTACATATTTAAATTTTTATTCAAAATTTTGGGTTTCTTACCAAAAAGTGACCCAAATTATACCAGGCAACAGTTTAACCTTCAAATACAGGAGCATGTAGGATGTCGTACTTACATACATGGAGAGCAGTGGCACTTTTTTAAAGGGTTGATTGTATGACAGACGCTACAGAATGTTAATCGAGCATGGCTTACACACAGTTCCCAAAATAACACGGACTCCTGAGTTCATTCACTCCTGTGTTCGTTCATGGCATTTGGCAGACGTCCTTGTCCAGAGCAACTTACAAATTCATCTATCTCATTATACAGTACTCTGCAAAAGTTTTAACACCCTCATTATTCATATTTTGCTCCCAAAGAGCCAGACTTTCTCTCTCTCTCTCTCTCTCTCTCTCTCTCTCTTTATGTAGTCATGAGATATAAATAGTTCTGCAGACTTCCTGAAGGCTCTCATTTTCAGTCCAGTCCCTGTACCTGAGCAGTTTCAGAGCCACACAGTGACCTATGAATCATTCCAGCATAAAAAGGCATCTAACTTTTGTGAGAAACAGATGGAGATGATGACAGATGATCAGGCCGGTGATTAGTACTGTATACTGATGATGCTGAATGCTGAGTGTTCGGAACGGACGAGAGGGGAAATGAGGTCGCTGCTGAGGCTGTTACATAAACAACTCATTGTAAATTAAATCGCATCATTAGGCTCTTCGCAGCCTGCCGCAGGAAAATGTTTGTTCACATTTCTTTCATTTTATTCGACATCATTTCGTTTCACTTGATATAAAGACATGAGGCTGGCTCAAGACTTTCACACAGTACTGTATATCTGTCCAGTTAAGGGTTGACGGACTTGCATTGGCAACTTGGTAGCGCTGTGGTTTGTACCCGCGACCTTATTTCTTGACCATTCTAAGAGTGTTAACCATTTTTGGAATCAAAACTTCCCGGGAATGTCACCTTCGTAAATGGTATTGTATAGTATGGAATTCTAACAAATGTCATCTTTCAGAAAGTGTAGTGCAGCTGTTTTCATTTTCTGTACTAACTGACCTAAAGGTTTGTGAACTGAAATCCCTGGATTAGCCGCTTATCCAAGTCCTAAACCTTCAAATGATTGGCTCTATTATTAGACGTTCTGCCTCACATTAAATGAATGTCTCTATCTTTATCCTACATCACCATTGGTAACAAAACCTTCTCTGTAAATCACTGGGTTGATCAGAAGCCTGATCTCCACCATGCTAACCAAATTTTGCCAAGTCTTGTGGTGCTTTTGATTACATTCCCCTTCAGGCACAAGATCTTATTCTCGATAACAATGGGAGATTTTGGAAACCGAAGCCATGTTGTTTTATTCCGTTTGCAATCGTTCTTATTTAGTTTCGACAAAGAAAAATAGGCAGAGAGTGAGTTCATGTCCAAATTTAAAACAATACAACAATAGGTGATTATTTGGCTTTAGGTTTATGATTATATGGATATACAGTCAATATGACAGAATGAAGCCTTTGTGAAGCTGATCAGGGGATGGATTTGCAGACAGACATTAAACCAGGATGGATCACAGACTAAATGAATAAGATGTTAATAGGATTCTTCAATTTAAATATCTCTCTTGTCCAGCAATAGGATTAACCTGTGTGTGCAAAAGAAGCCCCGGAGTGTTTATGCAGGCACAGTAAGATCATCAGCATTTTGATAATAGTCCAGATTTGAATAACTCATGTTATGTATCCTGTTTTGTTTATATGTCATCCTTGTCTTTGGCCCCATGCTTGAGGATGCGGGTGAACTCTGTGTAATTGAAGTTTCCTTTCTTGTCGATCGGTGCCTCGCGGAAAAGCTCGTCGACCTCCTCGTCTGTGAAACGGTCGCCCATGGTGGTGAGGAGCTCGCGAAGGTGGTCTTCGTGGATAAAACCTTCAGGATGAGACGCATGTACGATCAGGAGACCGGAACAAACACCGGATCAAACAAAGACATTTGAATGATTGGTGTTTACACTGCGTGACAACCTCAGGTGGGGATTTGGAATGGAACTATAGATTAACCCCTGAATCAACTTTGCAGAAAATATTTGAAATAGACCATTTTAAATAGAATAATGGATTCACTCCAAAATGATGGATTTCTACAATACACTTCATGTTCAAGTGGAAGCCCATTGGAGTTGGACTACCCTTGGTCAACGTTTCAGTTAGACATTTTCTAAATGAAGCTTTGAAACAACTAATGGACGTACTGTATGGGGTGGAGAATGATGGGATCTTGATGGGTATACAATCATCCACATTTACGTTCGCCATGGTGAGAATTATGAAATTATTAGTTGAATATATGTATACCATTTGTGGATGATGCCGTTACACCATGACCATATCAGTGCATATCATAAAAACCAAAAGCTACCTGAGCCATCCTCGTCAAAGCAGGTGAAGGCGTTCCTTATGACGTCCTCGGGATCCGTGCCATTGAGTCGCTCTCCAAACATGGTGAGGAACATGGTGAAGTTGATCGGACCTGGAGCCTCACTCATCATGCCCTCCAGGTACTCATCTGACGGGTTCTTTCCTGAAAAACAGGAAGACAGGATAACACACATACAGTATTTAAATCTCTGGTTTATGATGATATTGTCTAATGTACTGTATACACTGCTTTTATGAACAGTTACCAAGAGAAGCGAGCATGTCGTGAAGATCCTCCTTATCAATGAAGCCATCACGGTTCTGGTCGATCATGTTGAACGCCTCTTTGAACTCCTGGATCTGGGACTGGTCGAACATGGCGAAGACGTTTGAAGTCGCCCTCTGGGGGCGCTTCTTCGTCGTCTTCCCCTTGGCACGCTTGGCGGCAGACATTTTGGCTGGAGAGTTTTGACCTTTAAAGGAAAGTCACGGTGGTTAAATGTCTAGTACTCCCTCAAAGATGTTCCTCAATGGTTTTTTGGCTGGTTAAAAGGATTCCACAGGCAACATTTACTGAAAGAATGACCTTCAATACAAATACAGAGTACATGGCACTGAAAAGTTTAACAGTGACTTTTGTTTTAAGAGTTCAGGAATAAGTCCTGGGATCTGGATGCATGTAGATATTGAACATTTGTTCACAGCTGAGGGTCTTGTTCAGGTTTGTTGGTGTTGATGTTCGGCGTGGCTGGATTTGGAGACCAAAAGCTTTTTAGATCAGGAGATGGTGTAGACTCATGAGACAACATGGTGGCGATGGCCGTACATAAGTTAATTATGCTAACGGACAGAAAACCTTTCATCGCCTTTTTTGATGAATTCCAGATCATGCTGATTGATGATACTGTATTTGCACAGATAATCAAAGGGATTTTCACTGATAAGATTTTGACATGGAGAATTTTTTCACATACTGTAGTCTGTTGTTGATTTCATCCACGATTTTATAGAGATCATGTCGTACAACAAAATGTAATTCTATTAAAAGGCAGCTGTAAATGCGCAGTCTAAAACTTACTTAAAGGAGGGAAGCATATGCACTAATGTAACCTGGAGTTACTGGAACATTCCCAACATTGTGGTCAGCTATTAACTGAGTCGAGTGGCTTAAATATAGTTTTTGCTTGTTAATAATTTATCCAGTATTGAACAACACCAAACCTCAGAAACTGGACGAGTATAAATATTAAATAAGAATATTGAGTTGTTGGGTTTGGCTGAATTCCAAATGGTTCTGTGTGAAAGATAGGCTTCTTTATTGAATTTGTACTCAAGATTGAATTGAGACGTTACCAGGAAGCACTGTAGATCCAAGGCGTTTTCATTATTGACTTGGACTACTATTGCCATTTGTACTAAGGTGTACTGACAATTTTTTGCTACAGTAGGACTTGTCTCAGTATGGTTTTGGTCTAGAATTTGTCAAAATTACATTCATGTTGTCATTTCTTTCCTCATGCGTAAAGTTTAACGAAGTAATTTCTTCCTCGTGGTTCTTGATCTCCATCTTGGTTCACTTTCAGTTAGATCTCATTTTGAATGGATTTGACTATCTTAAGACTCAGTCGTGACTTGATCTCAGCTAGTTCTGGTCTTGGATCTTTGTCTTGCTCTCCACAGTGGTGGTTTCGACTACAGTTGTATTACCAGGAAATTGGTGATACTGGATAATTTATTAATAAGATAATAATTATTTAAGCCATTCGACTCAGTTATTAGCTGACCACAATGTTTGGAATGTTCCAGTAACTGGAGGTTACATTAGTGCATACTGTATGCTTCCCTCCTTTAAGTCTGCGCAGTTACAGCTGCCTTTTAAGATGATTACTTTTTGCTTATTACTATCCAACATGATCTCTATGAATGCAATATGGGATAAAATTCTCCATGTCAGAATCATATCTGTGAAAATCACTTTGATTATTTGTGCAAATACGGTATATAATCAATTAGCATGATCTGGAATTCATCCTAAACTTCTAACGTGAGCCTATTGTAGTAATAACAGTTTTCTGTCCATTAGCGAGATTAAGCAATCTTTGCCACCTATACCATCCTTGTGAGATCACCTCATGATCTAATGAGCTTTTAGTCTCCAAATCCAGCTGCGCCGACCATAAACTGACCTGGATTTGGAGTGAGGTTGCCAGCTTTCTGATATTTGGACAAATCAACTAACTCCCTACGAGACAGCCCTGAATGAGACACTCATACCGATACGCTTGGTAAGGCGAGAAACATTCTTAAAAAAAAAAAAAAAAACCTCTCAGTGAGGGAATCAACAAACTGTCAAACGTCGAAGAACAAGTTGTGGCATTCATACAGCACTGGGCTTCTAGAGCATTCAGACATCCATGACACACCCACGATTGCAAATGAGTAATGGCTCACGCTAACCACTTTCATCTGGCCCACATTCCTCTGTGGAATGACAGCGAGGAACTCATCCGTGTCTGACGATGCAGCCACAACTCAACCTCGAACAAAAATACACTGATGTGATATGGATGGGGGATAAAAATGGAAACCGACTACAAGATATTACATGTTTCTGTTTCTGGGTCCAGATCGAGTTGGAATTCTGTAGAAATACTTGAAGATATGCGTCTAGACTGTTTTTTTTGTTGTTGTTGTTGTTCTGGTGGTGGAATGAACTTTCTAGATGCAGTACAGTCGAGTCACTGGCAATCTTTAAGTGACAACTAAATAAATAAATAAATCCATATATAAATAAATAGACATGGAAACTTAAGTCACTCTGGATAGGAGCATCCGCCAAATGTAAATGTAAATGCATAAGCTTATAATTCCATCTAAAAGCTTTATTGGACTGGTTGTCCAATAAATATCCAATTAAATAATAGGTCTAATATGCAAATAATTGGATTGTGTGGATAAAGTCAACCTGCAGTGCAAAAAGTTGACCATAATTGACTCGTATTTGCCAAACCCCAACCAGACTTGTCCCGGGACTACTGTATGTCCCAGTTTGGCCACTGACTGCCTCTCATCTGTGACCATTACTGTTTATTTCCCTGTGAAGCTGAAGTGTCTCCTTCCTTGCTCTCACTTCACCTCTCTTAACCCCAAAGGAAAGTAGAAGAATGTTATCAAATGTTTATTTCTGCTTCAATTACGTCACAGCCACATTCTTCTGTGCGTCTTATCTTAACACTACATGAGACATTATAGTGTTTAATAGTGGTATTAAATATTTTCTCATATAAGTTATATATCATCTGATCTGCGTTACTTGTTTCATTGTTCATTTGCAAAAAAAAAAAAAAAAAGTGTTTAGCTGCAAAGCCAAATTCCTGGTAAGTGAGGTCTTATGGAAGTAAATCGGATTCCGTGAGCTTTTTTCAACAATGCTTTTTTGTTTATTGAAAAGTTTTACTTTAGAAAGGAGAGGAAATAGGAAGCTGCACAAGCACAAGCACACGTAAATCAGATTATGGTACACACACACATGCAGACCTGCAATTATTACATTAGCTGTATAGAAAATAGAAAAGTTCGAGCACAAAGTTGCAGTGCGACAACAACAGCTTTAAAGATCATGATGTTTCCAGTGCAGGAAGATGAAACATCTGGCAAGCTCTTGGGTTTTATAACGGTCCTCAGCTCAGGATTAAGTCCAAACACACAAATGTTAAATCATGACGCACAATCTATCTACTCGAATGCCAAAAAAACAAGCACAAATGAAACGCTTTGAAAGACTTGACAGCGAGATAAAGAGCATATGTGAGGACTGAGCGTGATGTGTGAAGCTCACCTCGGTGTTGAGTGGCAGCAGGTTCAGCGTGAGTCTCAGGCTCGCTCCTGCTTCTCCCACAGCACGGGCCGTTTGTTTAACGTTCCAGCGTCTTCGCCGCACCTCCCCGTCCGTGACTCAGCCAATAAGGTCAACATCGTGCCTCAGGCAGCCGAGCAGGCCTTTAGCCTTACAAGGCAAAGGAATCTGGGAGCTCCTGCCGTCCCACATCCTGAGATGTTTTTTCGCAAAAAGAAACACACTCCGATCCCTGGAGGAGTCGCAAGGCTGAGGCCTTATTTAGCAAGCAAATGAACGCTTATGCCACAGCAAGGCGATGTTTCCTTTACAAAAGTGTCATGGAAAACAAAGAACAGAGCTCTGCTTGTGTGCGTGTGTGTGACTGATTACAATTCCTTATAGAGATTACAGGGGAGTGGAGCGCAGCATCAGGGTGTTTCTCTGTAGAACTCGAAAAGAAGGGCTGCATTAATAAATAACGATGCACACAAAATCTCTTATGTGCAATGCACAATGTTGTGCAAAAGTATTCACCCCCCCACCCTTATTTTACATTTTGTAGCACTACAATCTTTCTGATAAATCAGAATCATAGATCATGAATGTGCACAAAATTATTTTATCAGAAGTAAGGCACAATTAGCTTTTACAATGAAATGAATAAATAAATGAAATAAATTGTGATTGCATAAGGCGACACGGAGGCTTCATGGTTAGCACTGTGGCATTGTAACTCGGGGTCTGTGTGCGTGGAGTTTGCATGTTCCCCTTGTGCTTGGTGGGTTTCCTCCCACAGTCCAAAGACATGAAAATTAGTCTAACTTGAGTTTTGTGTGTGTGTGTGTGTGTGTGTGTGGGTGTGTGCGTGTGTGAGTGTATGTGCCCCGCTTTGGATTGGCTCCCTGTCCAGGGTGTACCCCACCTCATGCCCTAAGTCTCCTGGGATAGGCTCCAGGTCCCCAAGACCCTGAATACAGGATAAATGATAGAGACATATCCATGAGGATTTGTAGCCATAACTGCTATCAAAGGTAGCAGATTCAAAATATTGAACAGATTCAAAATATTATGCATCTTCAAATTATGAAAATGTTTAAATCACATAGTAAACTTTAGTCCATTAGAGTTCTTTCATTCCATTCATTCTTTCATTTATCGTCACACACACACACACACACACACATACACACACACACACTATGTGTGTCCGCAATTTGGGAACACCAATTAACCTAATCTGTGTTCTTTCATTATGGGGAGTGAATACTTATGCAAAGCAACAGAAATAAATACTATGGCTCAAATTTAGATTAAGTAAAGAATTTCCCATGAACTTAGAGTAGTATTTTGAAGAAAAATTCAGACAAAAAAAAATTATGTATAGAAATGTGGTGTCTATGAAAATTAAATCTATTAAATAGATTTCATTATTTATCTAAACTTTAAGAAGCCCATACAGGAACTGAATTAGTTACTTATTATTTATTAATTGACTAATTGTTACTTATTGTAATTTGTTTACTTTAATAACATATTAAGACCATGTCACAATAAAAACATTTAAGTCGTATACAGTATATATATATCGGTCCTTCATATGCTGATGCTAATTTCTTGCAAAATTTTAATTCTTAAGGTGAAAATTTCATAAGGGACGGCATTCATATACCAAAGTTCCACTGTAGATTAAATCCCCTGTCTGGCCCCAAAAATTTCAAAAGGCTTCAAAATTTCAAAATTGGGCTTCATCAAGCAAAGACAAATATAAATTCAAAGAAAACAACAAAGTAGATTTGTAGTATTGACTGTAACTGGGTTGAGAACACTTCAACACATTATCAAACCCTGGAAGGATAGAGTGCTGATCCGTCAACTCTGTGGAAGAAATGTGGTTGAATAAAAAAATCTGGAATGGAGAACACGTAAACGCTTGGTAAATCACATTAATAAAATGTTAAGAGTAAAAACCAGGTCTAGACTCAGCAACGTTATGTGGTAATAAAACGAAGTCAGCTGATGACCTGAATGTGCTGAATGACCAGGATATCACATCTACTGTATGGAGTTTTTCTTTCCTGATGCAACAGGAGAGAGAGAGAGTGGCCCTGGCAGCATGAGAAATCATTTTCACACATTGTCTGTGTGTGTGTGTGTGTGTGTGTGTGTGTGTAATTAAAGCTAAAGGTGACTGAATAAGAGTGTGTGACTTTTCTGGCTAGGCAGTGTAGTATGAAACAAACATATAAAAATAATAAAAATGTAATAAACAATATTATGTAACAATATATTTTATTAATATACATGTACAATTGTATATTACTGTCTATTATATATATATATATATAGAGAGAGAGAGAGAGAGAGAAATTAACAATATTATAAAATATAAAACAATAGTAAAACAAATTAAATATTACTATAATCTTTTTTAAATATATATTTAAGATTTGTTTTAAATGAAAGCAGCTCGAAAAATACAACTGAATAAATACAATTAAATAAATAACAAACAGTACAATCTGTCCTGAGAAGAGAGGGAGGAAACCCCCCCCCCTCATGAGTTTTGATTGACGTGCTCGACAGCCAATTGTCAGAGTTCGCTTAAGCGCGAGCGTAACATATCCCCCAGTATTAGCGCACTGTGGTTGCCATGGTGACGTGAGCACCTGCTTCACTCTCCGGCCAATCATAGCGTAGGGGGCGGGACTTGTCAGAGGCACTTCCTTGAACGAAAAGAGAAATCCGTAGTGAAAGCGCGCGCTTCGTAACACGCCTTGGATTTATTAACGGTGAAGTTAAGAAACAGCACACACGCACGCGCATATACACTGAGCCAAGTGTTAAAAGTTACAGCGGTTGAGTTTGACTCTCCAGGGTAAGTGTGTGTGTGTGTGTGTGTGTAATGTATATATATAAACGTCCTTCATCTGTTTGACATCAGTGACCTGTAGTGCACTGGATAGTGGAGCAGAAGCTTATTACTGTATATTATACTGTAGTGCCCTTGGACAGGGACTGTGGTGGCGTTTGTGATTGATCCAGGAAGGTTTCTAGACGTGGGCTGGCAGAGGGTGGGTACCAGCACTCACTCCAAGGGGTAAGTAACATCATGCACTTATGTGAATAATTAAGCAAATGACATTAGTGGCATATTGTTTTCTCGTCGCATGTTTCTCATGACCATGACACAGTATTACTGCAGGAAAACAAGAAAATTCAGTTATGTGCATGACATAATGAAAATGAGATAATTAATTTATTGTCATGACGCAATATGCAATATCTCCCATCAAGGGGTCGCCACAAAGGACCGGCGGACACAACTTGGCACTGGGTTTACTCTAGATGCCCTTCCTGACACAAACCTCACATTTTATTCTGACCAGCACTGCATCCAGTGGCTGGGGTTTGGGCATTGGGCCGGAATTGAACCCGGGCCTTTCGCATGACAGGCAGGAAACCTACAATACAATACCGCTATGGACATGACACAGTACTGCAGGAAAAAAAAGAAGACGTTTTGGTCATGACATAATACTGCAACAACGTAATTAAGTTGTGGTTATGGCATTGTAGTGCAACAAAATTAGATAATTAAGTTATGATCATGACACTGTACTGCAGGAAAACAAAATAATTAAGTTATGGTCATGTCACAATACTGCAAGGAAAATGAGAATTAAGTTATTGCCATGACATAATAATGCAAAGAAACAAGATATGGTCATGACGTATTAATGCAAGAAAACTAGATAATTAAGTTATGGCCATGACACAGTACTGCAAGGAAATGAGATAAAATAATATATGCCTATGACATAATAATTAGGGATGCTCCGATATCATTTTTTTGAAAAACGAGTACGAGTACTTGCATTTCAGTACTCGCCGATACCGAGTACTTAATAAAAACATGATTTAAATGTACAGAAACAGACGCGGAATTGTTTCGCATGTAATATGGCTCGTTGCGGCGTGAAACTCTCGTGCTTGATTAAATTACTTGTGTTAAATGCGCTACTTTTTGAGCCTCCTCTGGACAATTTCGCTGAGCACAATTTGCAGGCCGCCTGTGTTTTATGATCTTCATTCACTTTGAAATAGTTCCACACGGCTGACATGTCTTTCCTTGCCTTCTTCCCGCTCTGAGCTGGGGGCGGGGCCTGGGGGTGGGCACTCTGCGCCTGTGATTAACCCCTTACACGCCGCTCAAAAATAGACATTTCTCAGACCGTCGTATCGGTCCCCGGTATCGGGGGACTTTTAATGAGTACGAGTACTTTAGAAAATGTGGTATCGAGGCCGATACCAGGTATCGGTATCGGGACATCCCTAATAATAATGCAAAGAAAAAAATTATTACATTATGGCTATGACAGTAACACAAGAAATTTGGGTGAAGACATAGCACTGCAAGGAAACAAGATATTTAAAGTTACGTCATGACTTTATAATGCAAGAAAACACAATAATTAAGTTATGGCTGTGATGTAGTAATTCAGGTAAACATGGTAACTAAGTGGCCACGATAGGAAACGAGATCATTAGATCATTTGCAAGAGACGGTCACTGTCCTTCACAGAGGAAGCAGTGAAAGAGTTTCTGTAGAAGTTGAAATCATGTTTTACAGGAACCACAAGCAACCATACAACATTGCATTCAGATAATGAAAGTAGTCCAATGTCTGACTGACAGCCTCTCGCTGATCACTGTGTGGTAGCCAATGAGAAGGATTACAAGTCTGGATAGCACGTGATCAGATGAGATCTACGTCCACACACAGGTACGTGTTCACAGTGAGGACGCATCAGAGTGTAGTGTCTCAAACCCTTGCATTCAGTGTACACCAGATGAAATTGACGGGTCTTTCTCTCTAAGCTAAGATGTGAAAGTAGCAATTACAACTTTGAAACATTTAAGCAATACATCGGCACCATGACTCTGGAAATCGACTTCCTGCAGAGGAAGGACGCAGCCAGCAACTCCTACAACTCGGACAACATGGCCATTGAGTTTATCCATAATTTTAACTCGCAGGCGTTCTGCTTGGGTCAGCAGTTCGTGTTTAGCTTCTGTGACAAGCTATTTTTCGGTGGTAGTTCAAAACATGGAGGCAATCGACCACAGCAGACTGAACAGCGAGCAGAGCTCCAGCAAGAACTAGATCAAGGTGGGCTTGTTGCATGCTAACAGTTGTGATTTTTGAGAAGGCAGAGAGCTCCTCAATCAACCTGTGTGGAAAGGCAAACCCAGACTGGAATTGGAGGTATGGACAAGGCGAGCTTTCGCCTCTCAGATTTTGCCTCTGGACATTGTGGAGAAGATGGATTATAAGCATGTTAAAGTATTTTGCTCTTTAGGCACCCTGGCTGCAGTAAGACCCTGATCGCATGCCAGATTAGTAAGATGGTTAAACACTCATGATCCCATGATGATCAACTCCTACGAGATCTTTGACCAGCACTTGGACGAGTCAGGAAGCTGTTCGCTGATGCAGAGGATGAACAGAAGAGGCTGGGGGCCAGTAGTGAACTCCACACCATAATTTTAGATGAGATCAATGCCATTTGCAGATGTCGAGGCAGCATGGTGGACGGAACTGGTGACAGCGACACCGTCATCAACCAGCTCATGTGCAAGCTGGACGGTGTTGAGCAGCTCAACAACATCCTCGTTATAGGTACGACAAGTGGAATTTACCAACCTGTTAGATGAAGCTCTACTGAGACCAGGTAGACTAGAGGTCCAGATGACGATTGGTCGGCCGGATGAGTCGGGTCGTGTCCAGATCCTGAACATCCACACGGCTGGAATGAGGCAGCCCAACGTGTTGGCAAGTGACCTAGACATTACGGAGCTGACCAACAAGACCAAGAACTTCACCGGTGCAGATTTAGTGGGACTTGTCCAAGCGGCACAGTCCCATGCCATAAGCCGTATCCTCAAGTTCGGTAATAATCAAGTGGAGGCGGACACTGAAAAGGTAGCCACATTGCAGGTCATGCAGAATGACTTCTTGATGTCGCTGAGTAACGACACCAAACCCACTGGACAATACAGGAGATAATGGAGATGCACACCGAAAAGGCAGAGTCTCTGCAGGTCACCCAGAATAACCTCTTGGTGGTGTTGCTGAGTAATGACATCAAACCCACTGGACAGTAAAGTTGGCTTTAAAAATCTGGGAAGACGAGGGAGAATTAGACCTGCAGGTGGAGGTTATACAAAATTTTTGATGCCAACAATCCCTAAACAACAAGAAAGGAGACGACAATAGTAACTGAAAAGGTGGCTGGACTTTGTGGGCTGTGGCGCTGCTACTGTGCTTGGATGGGGCAATGGGAATTTGGAAAGTTTCAGTATGCCGTCAAGATTATTTTAGAAAATGAAGAAGGAGGATAAGGAAGAAAGTATTTGATGGGTTTCTTAAGGGCTACTGCACTAGAAATGATGATTTAAACTGAAAGGAAGATGACGGAGATCAAGACCAGAAAGTTGTGGTAATGCAATATAGAGGATGCCAACGCTTGTAAACACCAAAAAACACCAAGAGCCCATTACATTATAGCCATGGTATAGTACGGCATGGAAACAAGATAATTAAGTTATGGCCATGACATAGCTTGTATGTACTTCAAAGAAACAAGATAATCAAGTCATAACCATGACTTACTAATGCAGTAGAGTGAGATAATGAAATAATGACAAATTAATGACATAAGTAAACTAGGTAATTATGCTATGGAAACAACAAATCAGTGAGCTAGAACTAGGTAATTTAGTTATGATTACGAGGTAATAAATGTAAGGGAGAGGGTCATCGAGTCATTGTAACACACTGAAATGAGACAATTCAATCATGGCGAGACTGCACAGAATGACGTAACTAAGTCATGGCCGCGACATATTTATGCCAGGAAACAAGATAAATAAATGAAAATAATGTTTTCATAATTCTCGAGAACAGGGCAAGTAAGTCCTGGCTACAAAATAGTAATGTACAAGAATGAGATAATTGAAAAGTCATGACCAGTGTGGGAGGGAGTAATAACACAAATAAACAAAGTAAGTCATGACTGTGACAAATGAAATAAAAATTGCTTTAACATTGTACAGGCTTCACTGGTTGTTCTGTAGGTCCTAATAGGTTTAATTTATTATATTTAATCTTAGTTTTTTGATGAAAGTACCTACAACTTAGAGTGATATTAAACAGCTTGAGCTTTGAGTCAGCATGTGTTTAGCGACAAAATAGGAATAAACCAGTCAGATGTGATCTGAGGTCAGCTTCTGAACATGTCAGCAGGGTAAAAGAGCACAGGAGTCACTGTGGGCGTCAAGGACACATTCCTTGGCAGTGCAGCGGGAGCTATGCAGAGAGCCATGGAGACAAACAACCGGAAGTTCGAGCCAAGGACCAGCGAGAAGAAATGCTGTAAGTAATGGTATGGTGGAGGTGGATGCTCCATATACACTTCCAGTCAAAGGTTTGGACACCCGTCTCTCATGCCATGGTCCTGATTTTAATTTCTTTCCACACTGTAAAACAAGACTGAAGTCATCCAAAATATACAATAATCTCCCTTGAACAGTTGCTATGGAAATGTTTGTGCTACTTCTGCTAGGTAAATCCTTCATAACGGCTCTAATCTGGGGTGCTGGTTGTTAATTGGTGATTTCTGAGGCTGGTGACTCTAAATGAACGTCTCCTCTGCAGCAGAGCTACGTTTTGGTCTCGCTTTCCTGGGAAGGTCTTCATGAGATACAGTTTCATCATAGAGTTTGATGAGTTTGAACTTGCATCACCCCAGTCAAAATGAATCGCTGGTCCCTTGACATTCCAGATACTTTAGTAGAAAAATGTACTGTTTTTTACTAGGTATGGGATTGTGAAAAAAAGTACTGGAAAATGATAAAAACAGATTAAATCTGAGATATTTGGTGTGAAGGTAAAACTATATATTTTAGGTATATGCGAAAAACCACTGGTCAAAATTTCTGTTAATGTGAACTGTTAAGCAAGTGGAAGATAAAGTTAAAGATGAAACATTTCCTTTATATTTTAAACAAAATAATTTCTTTCATTTTTATCTTTTACCTTTTTTAAAAATAACAGTAAAGGCCCACAGCAAAAGTTTGGGCACCCTGCATAGTTAGTACCCAGTAGCACCGTCTTTGGCATGTATCACCACTTGTAAACACTTTTTAGAGCCAGCCAAGTGTCTTTCAGTTCTTGTTTGTGGGATTTTCACCCATTCTGCCTTACAGCAGTCTTCCAGTTCTATGAGATTCCTGGGCTGCCTTGCATGCACTGCTCTATCGAGGTCTATCCACAGATTTTTTTAATAATGTTTAGGTCAGGAGACTGTGACGGGCCATGGTAAAACCTTCAGCTTGCACCTCTTGAGGTACTGTAGTCCATCATGGATTTTGAGGTGTGTTTAAGATCCTTATCCATTCATTCTCGTTTCAACTTTTTTTACACATGGTATATTCTTCCCTCTATCCTTGAAATGTTGTCCATTTCATTGGCTGTACAACAACCCCAAAGCATGATCAATCCACTCCCAGGCTTAACAGTTCTTCTTGTGATGACCCTTCCATGTAGGCCGTATTTGTGCAGGTGTCTCTGAACAGTTGAACAGTGTACCACAACTCCAGTGTCTGCCCAATCTTCCTGGAGGTCTTTTGCAGTCAAATAGGGTTCTGACTTTATTAATTTTTTTAGCAAACCTACAAGCAGCTCTCTCTGATATTTATGTTGGTCTTCCAGATCTTATCTTGACCTCCACTGTTTTTGCTACCTGCTACTTCTTAATTACCTGAAAACTCTTTGCTACCGTCTCCTGCTTTCATTTTCAGAGTGCTGGGTAACTGCTTAGAGGAACCCAAGGGTGCTGATCGATGGGACAAGGGTAGAGGAGACTGGGTATTTAGAAAGCTTTGAGATTTGCCTCACTTGTCCTTTCCTAACAATGACTGTAAATAATGACCATGACCATATACAGTAAGCAATAACAGGCTAATTAAGGTCTAATACCTTGGTCAGAGTTATCTGAGAGCTCAACTCTCCTGGGGTTCCCATTTTTTTTGCAGGGTGCTGCTTTCCATTTTTCATTCTAAAAATTGTAGAAAACAAAAACAGTTCACTGATATTGCTTAAAACATTGCAAAAGAGTGTTTCATGTTAACCTTAATAACGTTAATTAAAGTGTAAATGTCCTTTCCTTGGCTTCAGCATTCTCCAAAAACCTTTTGGACACAGTCAAACCAGTCGAGTGATCTTGGTGGTTAGCACTTTCCCAGGTCACGCCGGTGTGCATGGAGTTTCCTCCAGGTTCTCCGGTTTCCTCCCACAGTCCAAAGACATGCAGTTTAGACTAATTGCTCATAGATGATCCTCTGGAGAAGGAAATGGCAACGCATTTCTGGTATCCTGGCCAAGAAAACCTCATGCACAGCATCTAGGTAGGCCTGGTGTACTATGGTCCATGAGGACACGACTAGGCGACCAAACTAAAGGTCCTCTAAAAGAATGGACGAAATTGGATGCGTTTCATAGTCCAGTCCAACTTTTATTTTTGTTGTCATCTACTGATATTTATGGAATTATTTGTAAAAATTCTGTGGTTCAGCAGAGAAATAAAATGACAAAACTTAAAATATTCGAGAGCAATTGTTTATAGTGTCTCTCCTGATCTTTAGCAACTTTTGTCATTAAAAAGGGTTTCTTTTTTCCCCTGATCTAATTTGCTGCTGCAGGCTGATTTGTAAGTTGTGAGGAAACTGTGGATAGTGGAGTTATAGCGTTTTGAAAAATCATGCAAAATTCACAACCCAAACAATTTTGGCAAAGGTATTTTGACATTTGTGCTTTTTAACACCCTTGTTACAAAAATATTCTCTATCAGTTTGTAGTACTCTGTTAAAAAAATAGTTTTTTCTCAAAACTGAAATAAAGGAGTTCTCATTTTGCTGTCAAACTGTTCATATGTCTTATAAAAGCTTTTTTTTTTTTTTTTTTTTTTGTCGCACATGGGGGAGGTCTACAGATTAAAAAGACCTTGCTGTAAGATGATATCTGCATGACAGGAAGTCAGACAGTGAAAAATGATGCTGAAACAGAAATCCATCGCGACTCCAGAGCGAATCCAGACTGAATAGCATGAAGTGGAGAAACTGGTCCACCGTTTAATTATCCCCCAAACCTCACATCTTTAAACGAATAAGCCGGGCTTTGCTCGCGATTTAATTTGAAAGCAAACACGGACGCCTCGTTGCCGGGGCGCAGCTTAGTGGACTTTTGTCTCCTGCACACCGAGTGTGTGGGAAGGAAAAACACAATTTCCGCTTTCATGCCTCCGAATGAAACGTTAAGACTGAAAAGGAAAGCTGAATGCTCAGTGACCCTGATTTTAAAGAGATGATTAAACATTATGTGGTAAAAAGATGTGATGTCTCAACGAACAGGAAATGACGACCATATAAGGAATTAAATGGAAAATCTACAGACAGAGCGACGTATATATGTTTATTGCTTAGGTATGTGTTTGTGTTCTTCAGCATGGGCGTCCTACATGACCAACTCGTCCACCCTGATTGTCATGATCGGCCTCCCCGCCAGAGGCAAGACCTACATGTCCAAGAAGCTGACTCGCTACCTCAACTGGATCGGAGTGCCCACTAAAGGTGCCGGAATAATGATCTGTAAGATATTCAAGCTCACATAAATAAACTTTACCCTCGCACAGGCTTCTGACAGCTATCTGTCTCTGTGTGTGTGTGTGTGTGTGTGTGTGTGTGTGTGTGTGTGTGTGTGTTCTGTGCAGTGTTTAACCTGGGCGAGTACCGGCGCGAGGCCGTGCGCTCGTATAAGTCCTATGAATTCTTCAGGCACGACAACGCAGAAGCCATGAGGATCAGGAAGTGAGGGGGTCGTCTTTTAATATCCCACATTATCATACCTGTACATCAGATATGTGCAATAATATTGGCACCCACTTTGTTTAACAATGTTCACAATTCAGTCGTACTTTTTTGTCTGTTCGTAATTACATTTAATGACGTGAAACAAGTTCCTGTTATCCCTTGCGTTGCTCTTTCCAAGGCGTCACGGTGGTAAGCACGGTGCTTCCGGCACCTCCACGGTCCAGGGTTCGATTCCCACCCTAGGCCTACCTAGATTGTGTTGGTGGGTTCCCGTGTGGGGACTCCGGTTTCCTCCCACGGTCCAAAAACATGCAGATGGGAATCACCGGTCACCTTCTGATACGATATCATATATAATATCCCAATTCAATATTACATCCCCCCGACCCCCCCCCATTTTTTTTTTATTTAGATTTTTAAAACTTGAGGAATTACATGTAGTCCATTCTTTATAATATTGGTTTCTTCCAAACCAAGCGTAGCATTTAAACAATACAAACTAACTTTAGATACAAGAGTTGAACATTTAACTCCAAATTAAATGAAACAAAAAGCCTCATTTGTACTGAGCAGAGTGTATCTCTGTCATCTTTCATCTAGTTAAAAAAAATTAATTATTTGGAGGATACATGAATCCGCCGTACAAAAGAACTGGATTCATAACTATATCGATTTTTCTTTTCGATCGATCGATCGAACTAACCCTAACCCCTGCAGCATGTATACAGGACAAAGTGCTATAGATGATGCATGAATGTCGTAGAGAAACTGTAAAGTCCACTCCTCACATTTACTCTGAAGGATCTGTCACTCATACAGTACTACATACCGTGTAGATGTAGTAAATCCTGCCCATTCCCTCGGGATGTGAAATGAGTGCTTGATGATTGTTTTTGTGTGTACCGTAAATGCACCCGGCTGACTCTGACGTTTCTCCACAGACAGTGCGCTCTCATGGCTCTGCAGGATGTGAAGGGTTACCTGAACGAGGAGGGCGGGCAGATCGCTGTGAGCTCCTCTTCTACCTGAAACTGTTTATTATTTCACTAATCTAATCTAAATAAACAATTTGACAGCAAAATGAGATAAATGCCATTTTTGGACATCGGCTCATTCTGGTGTATTATTTCCTCTGGGATGCCAGGTTGGCTATAATGCAACGTTTAATTAGTTAATACTTTTAGATTTGTTGAAATGTAGCCTTTTTGTCAAATATAACACAAAGTGGCTGCATTTCCCAGCAAAAGTAAACATGTTGTGCAAAGCCAATCACATCGCTTCTTTCTGTCACATGGTCAGTGAAGGGAGGAAAGCACTGGCCGCCGTGAGTGAGCTGAATGTGTTTTCGCATTGGGGATCTTTCCGAGAAGACTTCACCCCAAAGTCTGGCGAAAGCACCCTAAATATGTTCAGTGATGTTTTGGGAGAATGTTGAAATTAATAAAAAGGAAACTTTGTATATTTTGGAACTATTTCAAAACCTGACCAGTATATTATAGATACAAAATTGATTTAGCCATCTATTTGATTGATTTATCCATTGTGTCAAAACTGTTGGAGGTGGATTTATAGCGTTTTGAAAAATCATATAAAATTGACATCATATTATACCACTCAAACAATTTCCACCAAAGGTTTTGCCATTTGTGCTTTTTACCACACTTGTGTTACTCAAAGGAAACTCACAGAAAATAATCTCAGTTTGCAAAACATTTTGCTTTGAAAAGTTTTTCTGAAAATTGCAAAAATCTCATTTTGCTTTCAAGCTGTTCACATGTGAAATGAATACAAATGATCATTTATTGCAAATGTTTGTTCACATCTATTTATAGACATTTGCGTCCCTGTCATATTTGTTCACTTTTTCACATTAGTGAAAAGAATAGTCTTGTTTTTCTTTTATTTCCATCCGAATTGATCAGAGATCCGCATTTCACTTGTGATCTCTTGTGCTTTAACGTCTGCAGGTGTTTGATGCCACGAACACGACACGAGAGAGGCGAGATCTCATCCTGGACTTCGCCCAGGAGAACGCGTACAAGGTCGGAGTCTTGCTGTTTAAAGAGACTGATGTGTTTACAGTCAGCTTCAGTCTGGTTATTGAAACGCCGTGGCAGTTCATCCCAAGACCAAAAAAATAAACATATACTTTTTTTTTTTTTTACTAGCAACAAGCTAAAAAAAAACAACTTGTTTATTCAGAACCACTCCAGATGTTGTAGAGGTGCCAATGATTCTGCAGCTGTAAATTATGAAATTATTAAAAATGCTGAGTAATACAACATTTTAAATACCAATGATAGTGGTTTAATATAAAAACATTAATCTGATTTGATTAGAAATCATTGAGAGAATCCTTTATGTACTGTCCTGTATATTATAATGTGATACAGTGATTTATTATAATATCATTACATTCATTTGATGACTTATTTCATGAGCGGAAGGGACTTATTGAAAGAACAGAAAGTTTAATGTCGACATCAGACTGTTGTTTGTGTTCGCAGTATGAAAACCTTGCTCATGTTTTGCAGGTGTTTTTCGTCGAGTCGATCTGCGATGATCCAGATGTTATCGCCGAAAATATAATGGTATGTTTACAGCAACTGAATAAATCACTGAGCTGAATAGTGATGCACAGTGTAATTAATGGGAAGATTGGTGCTGATCGTAGATACACAGATAGAACCAATGTTCATGCTTTATAATAAACATCATTTATATTCAACAAGCATATTCATTACTGCAGTGAACCAAGTGTATAGTTATGGAACTCATTCTATGCATATGAAACAACATATGAAACATTTTACAAATAATAAGTAGTGAATGTCTTAATAAATGCATTTAATTATTATTTTTAAAGAATTGTAGGTCCTGACAAACAACAAAAGTTGATCAAAGTGCCATGCAACATTATAGCAGAAAGGAATAAAATGTAACAAAGGAAGACATAATATAATTTTAATCAACAGATAAATAAAAAGTAAATGTATGTCTCAACCAGGTGTGAAAATATGGGTCTTATGTCTGGTCTTAAAGGTTGTTAGTGATGGTGCAGCCCCATTGAGGACGGGCGGACTGATCCATAATGTTGCTCCTTTGAGGTTGAGTCTTTAAGTCATTATTAGGGGAAACAAGGGAATCAGCAGGTCTAAATCTATTTCAGTCCACCAAGGTCTGTTCATTTAAAGTACCGCTCAAAAGTTTGGGATCACTTTTGATCACATACGGAAGGCGTTGACATATGAAACATTTGTAAAATACACAATAATCTTCATTGAACAATTGCTATTGAGATGTACAGATATGGCCATTAAAAAATGCCCTTCATTACCTGTAGGGGGCAGTCGTGTTTCAACCTGAAGTATTGAGTGTCTACTGAAGCCGAAAATGTGTTATCTCTCTTAGGCGCCCATTGACAGCTCAAACTGTAAATACTGATATGTATTTATTCTTCATTTTCTTCTCTCCTTCAATGATGATACTTCTTTGACTGC
>JAQQZS010000015.1:24465517-24480772 GCA_030068045.1 Platyallabes tihoni | reverse complement strand
GGGTGTAGGGTGAGTTTACAGCGGGTGTAGGGTGAGTTTACAGCGGGTGTAGGGTGAGATTACAGCGGGTGTAGGGTGAGATTACAGCGGGTGTATAGTGAGATTACAGCAAGTGTATAGTGATTTTACAGCAAGTGTATATTGAGATTACATCGAATGTACTGTATAGTGAGGTTATAGGGGGTGTATTGTGAGTTTACAGCGGGTGTATAGTTTATAGCGGATATATAGTGAGAATATAATAATAATAACTCTACAGATTTCTTCTTTCTGAAAATTAATTCTGAAATCAACATGGCTATGGTTTTTTTGTTTTGTTTTTTTAAGGGCATCTGTGAGGAAATGTCCTATGATATGATCAAGGAGAAGTATCCTGATGAATTCACCATGCGAGATCAAGACAAATACCATTACCGTTACCCAGGAGGGGAGGTGAGCATTAACAGCCGTGTGCGCATGCTTTATTACTGCAGAAACAAACACATTTTACAACTCGTTCTGTTGAGGAATTGAGTTGAGAAATTTTCTCCATGTACATGGACACTTCTGATGCTGAAATATATTTGTACAGGAGACAGAGTAATCATTGGCTCCCACCATGTTATATAGATAAAAGAAATAATTGCCCAACCATCTTATCTGTCCCCCCCCACCCCCCCCCACCCCCCCACCCCTAACACACGGTTGCTGATAGTCCTACCAGGACCTGGTGCAGAGACTCGAGCCGGTGATAATGGAGCTGGAGAGGCAGGGCAGCGTGCTGGTCATCTGTCACCAGGCTGTCATGAGGTGCCTGCTCGCATACTTCTTGGACATCAGCGCTGGTCAGAATCATCATGAATAGTCATGAACACACAAAACTCATCGTTTATTCACACTCATGCTCACTCAGATGCCTCTTTCACATGTATATAGATAATTTCTGCAGTGGTTCTTGATTTTTTTTATTTATTGTTAATCTAGATACACTACCAGTCAAAGGTTTGGACACCCCCTCTAACCTTGTCTACACTGTAAAAAAAAAAAAAATGCTGAAGGCGTTTATCCAAAATGTACAATAATCTCCTTTAAACAGTTGATATTGCGACGTATCTGCTACTTATGTTCTATAAATCCTTCATTACGGCTCTAATCTGAGGTAATGTTTGTTAATTTATGATTTCTGAGGTAAGTTTTGGTCATTCTTTCCTGGGAAGGTCTTCATGAGGAGCCAGTTTCATCCTGACGCTTGATGGGTTTTGCAAACGCACTCGACACAATACTGGTCTTGCAAGAACCGTGCCGGAAAAATCTACAGTACTGTATCAATAATTCTTTGAGTACTTCATTAATCCAGAAGGGCAGTTGGAATTTTTGGATATCAGCTGGGGTCCGGGTGCAGGGTCAGCCAGGATACAGCGCCTCTTGAGCAGATAGGGTTAAGGGTCTTGCTCAAAGGGCTCAACACTGGCAACTTGGCAGAGCTGAGGCTCGAACCCTCAACCTTCCGATTGGAAACCCAGTGACCTACAGTACAGCATTAATTAATGAACCGTTTGGGCTGCTACTGCCCTACTGTATTGTTCTCAGTTAACGAACAACATTGAGTTAGTTGGCATGCCTAAACCTTTGACTGGTGCTGTATATGTGCATTTGAGGTTGTAAAACGTTGCCATTCATCTATAATCCTGCAGGTGGCGCACTCTATGCTGCGTGGTAGGGGCGAATGATTTGCTAAGCTTGTTTAGAATCACAAGATAAGAATTTCCAGATAACAAAATATGAAAAAAAATAATATTGTTTATTCAATTCAATTAATGAAATTTTTGTCAGCTTTACACAAATATAATATCGGGATACTTACAAAATCGCAGTGCAAATCGAATCGCCGCAGGTATCGCGATAATATCGTATCAGGTGATCCCTGGTGAGCCGCGTCCCTAGTTGTAGTGAATTTACAGCAAGTCTACAGTGGGTTAATAGTGTGTTTACAGCCATGTTTTTAGTGTTTACTCCGAGTTTACTAAGAATTCTGTGTCTACCAGGGATTCTTGTGATTACCAAGGGTTCTTCGTTTATTAATAGTTTATTTAATCGAAATATTTCACCCTGAGCCTTGAGGCCTTTAAGTGTCTCCACTGGAGTTGTAATGTTAACTGTGGTTTGTGTTCCAGATGACCTGCCGTATCTGAAGTGCCCCCTCCATGTGGTGCTGAAACTCACCCCTGTGGCTTACGGTAAATAGATCGACGGTTGAATCACTTGCATTTTACTACATTTACTGGAGACTGCAGATTCAGCATGCACTCATAGAGATTGATTAATAGTGCAATAACGTCAGAGATAAATAAAGCAAAAGTATGACAAAGAATATTTTTTTTTATCCACACTGCAAAAAAAGTGACTTTCACTTCCTCAAAACGTCTATCTGAGGCACTTGCTTCCTCCAGCAGGATTTCTCATGTTCTGTTCCATAACTACACTACCGCTCAAAAGTTTGGGATCACTTTCTAACTCCATGGTCGTTCCTGATAATTATTTCTGAAGGCGTTCTTTTCTTTCAGAACTGATCCAGAACTGCTGACCTTCATGTCTTAAAACAACAACTGATTGTTGTTGTTGTTGTTACTTAATTACTTAATGCCATACGTGTTATTTCATAGTTTTGAAACATCCAGTATTGTTTTAGAATGTAGAAAATAAATCAGTAACCAAAAACAAAGTAATTGGCAAGTGAGCCGAAAGTTTTTGAGCGGAAGTGCACATCCACTATATCAAGACAAGGGACCCTTTAACGACCCTTTAACGACCCTTTAACGACCCTTTAACGACCCTCAGTCTTGCAGTTCTGCTTGTTTTTCTGACGTCTGGGATTTATACCATTGGGTTTGTGTGTTATCCTGGGTTGTGAAATCATGATTTTTCATGCTTCATGTTTTTGTAATTTTTTTGATTAGCAGGTTTTTTTCCCCATTAAAAGAAGACCCTCAGTACTGCGAATGATTTCTCGCAGCTTCCTGTCTGATAGGTTTAGAAAAGCATGAAGTTATTTTTATCGTCTATTACATTTCTGCTGCAGTCATTGCCATTTGGCATAATGTGCTATATGGTCAAAAGTTTGTGCACCCTTGACCACCACACACATTTGCTTGTTGAAAATCCCACTCTGGATTTTTTCAACCTTCGCTGTTCTAATGCGCTCCACTCGTCTGTGTAGTCTTTTCACTAAATGTTGAAACCTGGCTGTGGTTCAGGTGGATTTGTGTTCTGATCAGGTATCAGTGATTTTAGGGTGTTGAGGAGGCTCCAGTTTCAGTTCATTCCAAAGGAGTTCAGTCAGAGCTCTCGAGTTCTTCAACCATAATCAACTTAAACACACCCATGTCTTTGGGCACAGTGGCATTGTCATGACCAGGACCAGGTTTAGTTTCAGGTCTTAGTTCCAGTGAAGCGAAACGTGAACTCAAGATACATCCTGTAGTTTCAACATTTGAAAGAAATGGGTTGTGATGGTCAGGGGTGCACATACTTTTGACCATGTACTGTAGTGTACAGTATTTTCTAGATTAGATCATGGTCAAAGCACGTTCATATCACTTCATTAAAAAAAAAATTAAAAAACTAGTTAATTAATGTACATTTATTATCAGTGGATTTAATGTTCAATAATGTTTGCAGGTTGTAAAGTGGACATGTTCGACCTGAATGTCGAAGCTGTGAATACACACCGGCCCAGACCTCTCGTAAGAACTCACGTTTTATTCATCTCTTTTTTTCAGAAAACAGTTTATTGCTTCCTTAAATTTAAGCGATTATGGCATTAATTAAAATAACTCTAACCAGATAAAAACAAGCCATTGTTTAACAAATAAAATATAGTTTATATGCGCAGTGCTTTCCTGAAGAATCTGAGTGTCCTGTCCAGTGATTCAGCTAATTGTCGTGTTTAAGGAAATTCCTGTTTGCGTGCCGTCCCGGTAATAATTTAATACGATGGTAAATACGATAGGAAATGCGTGGGGTTGGCTAATTAGCCCATTTTTTAATATACCATAACTGTTCAAGGGATGTCTCGTCCATCATGTAACAATGGTTTTATAATTATATAATTATATATATATATATATACACACACAGTATTGTAATTTAGTGAATCAAAAAGTAAGACAAAATGTTGATGTCTTGAACTTAAAATGCAATTCTACTTTATAATAATTTAAATAATTTGAAATCTATTATTTCACATTACAATACGTAAAAAAAAGACGCAATAATCGGTTAATAATTACAAATAATCTGCAAATTTTTAAATTATTATTATTATTATTATTATTATTACTGGAGTCCTGTTTTTAAAAAAAACCATTTAAACCTAATTTACCAAAAATTTTCTAGATAAGCACTAATTTGTAAGTGGAAATCACTTGTTCTATTTGTTTACAGTACTGTGCAAAAGTATTGAGCCCCTCTTATTTCTTTGTATTAAATTACTATATTAAATGATGTACAATAAAGTTTGGCTTTTTGGAAACAAAATATCAAGAATGTAAGTAAGTATCCTTACACATCCAGTGACCCAGACACAAGAATGTATAATAAATCACATTCAGTGATCTCCTGCGCATTCCAGTAGATAAATTTGATTTCTTCTGAGACTTTCATTGGCAGTTCCGCAGTCTCAGTGCTGTTCTTTTAAATAGAGGGAAAGAAAGGAATTTGCAGTTCTTTATCAAAAACATGCTTCACTGCAAAAAATTTTTGCAATCAAATAAACATTTTTTTAAAGCATTTTAAGAATGATCTATTCTTGAGCCCCTGGTCAATTCTCCATATTTTGTTTCCAAAGAGCCAAACTTTCATGTATATAATTTAATATGATTTAATATGGAGAAATAAGAGGGGCTCAATACTGTAAACAAAATTGCATGCTGATACAGTATTTTACAGCAAGTAATTTCCACTTACAAATGAGCGCTTGTCTAGAAACAGAATTGAAAAACTTCTATTATTTATTTATTTGTTTATTTATATTGCAATCTTATCATTTTTAAAAAATGTGTTAAAAATTTAGATCGTGTTAGAAGAAATTGATTAGGTAAAAAAAATCTGTTTTAAGTTTGCTAATATGTATTTTTTTTTTATCATTAAAAAATAGTTAATAATTTAATTATTATTATCAACGAGCACAAACTCAGTAGCATGCACTAAACTCAGGTTAACTAACATTACTCAGTGATGCTGTGCTGTTTTAAACTTTATGTTTCAAACATTCTTTTTTTCCTTAAAGCTAAAGCATGCGTAAAAAAAAAGGGGATAAATGTAAATGATAATCAGTGTTATTTACTGTACATGCATTGTTAGTATGTGTAAGTGAGTGTGTCTGTGTGTTAGCTTGTTTGGAGCTCAGAGGGATTTTTTGGACAACCTGTTGAAACAAGTTGGTCACATTGTTACCGATCATGTAATAAGATATTATGGCCAGGATGTGGCTCTGAGAAACAACACTCATGTTCCGAGTCACGATGAATATTTCCCTCAACTACGTTTCCAATGGTATTTTTTTGTTTTTTTTTGTGGATTACCCATAATCCTCCATGTTGTCACTATTTCCAAATTGTCTCGTTAGGATCTCAAACCTCAAACAGCTTCCTGTTCACTAGGGATTTAAAGTAGGGTGTAAGAGTGGACATCTGGAAGGGTGTGTATTTACGCTGTATTTACACTAATGAATAAAGTAATGGCACGCTTGATTCTGTCTGATCCTCAAGTACCAATTTGTTCCAGTTTGTTTCCTCTCAATAACAAGTTTCATCATTTTAATGATTATTGAGTGTTGAGTATGAATTTTCTAACTCATGTCTTACAAACTCCAGAGAAACTCCTCCTACATGACCGGAAAGCCACAAACACTTACAGATATTTATGGACTCATGTTGCGAAATGCTATCGCAAGCCCTTTACGAATTAACTGAGGTTGGAATTCGGCTTCTAGCCCTTTTCCGGCGTTCGTTGTTTTCGCAGTGTGGGTGTGTAGGTTTGACCACGGCGACTATTCCAGACAGACCACGCTCATTTGTGTGCGAGCTCCCGCAGTGAAATTGTAAAAACACTCAAATGAAAAAAATAAATGATAGAAACGAAAGGTTTGCACAGCTGATGGTTATCACCTTGCTCCGTGTCTTCCTCCTCCAGCTTAGAGCGCTCAGGACTAGAGCCGCACAGTTAGTCGCATAAAAATCGTGCTCGCTGTGTGGACCTGCGCAGTTATTTAATCACAAAAGGCTGAAACTTACAGTACAGTATTACAGGTAATAATTCCGCGTAGTCTGGAATTTATGTAGAGTTTATAAAATACAAGTGTTTTATTATTTACAGTAGTTTTGAGGTAAGAAATAGTAATATTGGCGAACATCATCTTAATGAGGTCATTTTTGCTGTTGTTTTGTGTTTGCCGAGATATATACGTATAAATACACTTAATAAAAGTTCGCACATCGCATTCATTCATTCATTCATTCATTCATTTATTCATTCATTTAGTTATATATATATATATATATATATATATATTTTTTTTTTTAGTAGTAAAATATGTAAAAATATGTAAAAAGTAAGATTAGATAAATATGAATACATACATTTAATTTAATAGTTTACATATATTTATTTAATCGTTTAATAGTTTACATTAAATAGTTATTTCATAGTTTTACTTTTTTCATGTAATTGTAATATATTATAATATATCATTCGAGCTATTCCTGCTCAAAACTATATTTATGAGCTAGATATTGTAACTAAATAGGAAAATTTGCTTTAAAATGTTACTGTAGCTGTGCTAATGTAGAAAACCACGACAAACTAACTGGTTAGTACATTAAGTAAGTTAATGCAAGCTCAAACTCTTGTTAGTGTCTCAGCTCCGTTTCAGAAGTAGCGTTCTGTCAAAAAAATAATAATCATAAAGTATATTATTCAAATCTGCCTAGTGTCTTAGTTTTATCTCAAGATGTTTTTTTTTTTTTTTATATATATATATACTGCTTCTTACACTCCGTTTTATTTTGCAAGTTTTTCAGCAGTGTCTCACCTAAACCTGGATGTTCCTGATTCTGGAAAAGTCATTTGCAAATGCTAATTAAAAATTAAAAAATATTAGTGGCATTCCCGCGGGCGATGTGTGTAGTGCAGCAGGTGGATGGATTCGTAATGAGAATTGTGCGCTATAAGGTGAGCATCGAGTTGAATTGAAGATCAACAAAGGAAAACGTTTATATAGTGAGTAAATAAGGGTTAAAGTTAGTTTCCTTTCTTGTTATTAACACGGTGGACGTGAATCATGTTTCCAGCCTCGGCAGTAAACACGCCTCTTCCCTCAGACAGCGCACATGCTTTAGACATCAAGGTCGTTTTTTAATAGTAGTTGCGATTTCAAACTAGTTGTTGTGTCTCCTGTGAGACGACAGAGTACAGATGTGACCTTCATGAATCATGAGCTCTCTTGCTTCTAAACACTTCATTTTAGACTTGAAGGTAATAAAACTGTGGTCACATTGAAAAAAGCAAGGACAATTAGAAACCCAAACAAAACCAAGGACAGTTAGAACTTTAAATAATCAGCGTTAAACATAGTGTAAAAGCATGAAAAGTGGGGAAAAACATGCTTGAAAATGAGATGGTTATGTTCACAAAAACATTATTTTTTGTAATTTTAATTATAAAAAATAATAATAGTATTCATAATAAAACTAGAGATCGACAGCGATGCAGTATTCAAGAATGATATTGTGCCAAATAGGCACGATATCAGCGTGCTATGACCATGGAAGTCGTTATTTTGAGATATCATTCTGTGATACTTTTACAGTAGCATTATGTTTTTTTATATATACATAAATAAGGAACTAAATAAATTTCAACAATCTTTTGTTTAAAATTAAGAGACATGAATTTTTTTTGTTAGAATAAATTTTTTACATTTTATTAGATTCTCAACAGAATTAATTTCTTTTAATAAAAAAGGCTGTTTTTTGTGTAAGTTGTGTTTTTAAGCTGTAGATTTTTTTCCCTCTTTTTTTTGCTTACTTTTTTTTTTTTTTTAAGGAAAAAAATCAAGGGTTGGTAGTTTTAAAATAAATGTTTAAACATGTATCAGCATCAAGAATAGTCGATTTGATATCAGTCATCTCTAAATAAAACTAATAAAAATAGAATAATCTATAACTTCCTTGTAAATAAAACTTAAACAGAATGCAAATCTGGAAAAGTACAACACAGGCGTTCTTAAATTATAAATACATACAAATGTATATCCTATAGACATATTTCTATAGGATTTAACTGTAAAACATAAAAATGCACTTAAAATATACTACTATTACTACTACTAATATTAATATAATAATGCTAATATAAATAATTAAGAAAAAACATAAGGAAAAGTAAATTAAACAGAATAAATCATGTATAATGGAACCAGTCATGTAAAAAAGAATGCGGATGAGAACATACTCTGTTTCACGTGTTCTCATATAGCTGTAACGCTAACACTGTCCTGCCAGCATGCATTTATTTTTTTCCCACCAACTTGTTTTTCACTCGTTTTTATCCTTTTTTTTTTTCTTTTCTGTGTTTTCCAGACATAGGCATCATTGTTCCTCTGCCAACGTGTGCTCATGACTTTTCCTTACGTATGTCGCTCCGCAGGCCAACAGGAAACATGAAGGGCCAGTGAGGAGACACAGCTTCACTCCCATGTCCAGTCAGGACCAGGTGAAGCGGCCGCGTGTCTTCAGCGTCGGAAACCCACCCTGCACCCCTTTGCCTCCTTCGCTGAGCTCCTCAGACGTCCCCGAGTGGCAGGAGTACGAGGAACTCGCCGAGACACACGTTAGATTATTTTACTCTGTACTCTGTATACAGTATATCTACACTTATATGTAGAGAATGAAGATCATGTGCATGCTGTTTCCTGAGAGTCCTGTTCCTAAATGACATGAGATGCTTTTCTGCTCAGCACGGTTGCAAAGTGTCTCATAGCTTTCAAACCTCTCTGACTGTTTCAGGCAAAAGATTACATGCACTGATTTTTTCCTCTGTTCCTGCTAAATGTAATCGGTCAGTTTGATCAGTTTGGTATTTAAGCTGCAACAGTTTCTTGCTAACAGTTGAAAGGACCTGACAGTTCAGCATCATATGCTTGATTGTGTAATAGCAGAAAGATATCAGAAATATCACGTAACCTCATCGCGTTCCCCCGCACAGCAGGCTTGTTGACGATCCAAAGGGAAGATGGTGAAACATTCCCAGTCATTCGACACAGCCGTGGTGGGATGTTTCCTGGCACTGGTTATGTCCTGATAGTTCTGTTTTGTTTCACAGGAAACATCCGATTGCTCGAGTCCTGGAGTGTGGGGAGATGGACAGTGATGACATGCAAGCGCTTCAGTCTGCACCTGGATGAGTCGAACCTTCATGCGTCCAAAGACGAGCCCAGAAACTGTCTGTCTGTCTGTCTGTTTTCATGGTTGGCTCATTTTTTTAAAAAAAATAGAAATATACAAACTGTTCTCAGTGTAGTCAGTTAGCCATCACATGCTCGGTGTACGATTTTGACTACAAGGCTAACGTAGTGTAGCTATAATTCATGAGCATTTCGTACAGAAACACGCCCACAAATATATTTTGTTTGTTGTCTTCAAACAAAAAATTTTACGTAGTTATGTAATCATGTTACATTAACAAAGGAAATCTGTTTTTTTTATTATTACAAATTAAAGTCCAAATTTAATCTAATATATCGAAATGATTTCAAAGTGCTGTTGAAATATCGATCGGCTGATATTGAGGTTGCGGTTTTTTCAATTTGCGCAAATAACGTAATTACAAACGGATATAATTCGAATGACATCATCCTTGAATAAATAAACACTTGTAACGGTCGTGAATTGGTGTAATAAAACGCATCAGGATGTGGTTAAAGAAAAAGCAGCAACTTTTATCCATATCCGCTCCAAGTCATTACACTCCCCACAGTATTAATTATGAGAGGTGTTCAAGTCAAAGCGGGACTGTTTTTTTGGTGTAGAATGAGTGTGTGTACAGTTCCCACAGACAGATGCGTCTCTGTTGGCGTTTATTTTCCAAGATCAGGCGCTGAATGTTCACGGGAACGACTGCAACGGGCTCTGAGCCAGATATGCGGCCTCCTTTAAAGCGTGTCTTTATTCGCCAAACAATTTCATCACAAGCCCCAGGGTTTGACTTGGACGCCCCTCGTATTTTCCTCTAGCAGCGTGTTTCAGAAACTGCTGTGCTGTATATATGTATACTAATAGTGAAATTTTGAAGTGATGTGAATAATATTATTGTTCCATTTTAAACTTTAGTAATTTTAAATGAGCTTAAAAATAATATTCACTTATTAATGTTTGACAAAACAATGTGAGCGTTTTATCTTGTATTTAGCTTTAGTGCAAATCTAAGGATGTAATCCGACACCAAACCTGCCTTGGATAATAAATTATTTTTGGGGTAAAACCTACTTAGGATAGACGTTTGCTAGGAAATTGCACATAAATGTGGATGTGCCTTTACGCGCAGTGCCGAGTGGATTGTGTGAGACAGTGAAGCTGAATTTAATTCCCGGATTGTATAATTTCTATGTATTTAGATAAATCTAAGAGCTCCAACAAGCCACTACTGAATCCTCAGTCCGTAACTGTGCCATGTTCACGGGTAATGAGTTAATGTGAGCTGCATTACTGGTCCTGTAATCCTTTTGGACAGTAATCTCCGGAAACCCAGACATGAGTGTGTCTTACACAATCAGAGTGACACAAACCGAGATCCCGTCCTTCACTCGGCGACGCCCAGGTTTCCTTCATTCACTTGAACGGATGCTGATGTAGTACACACCTGTATCGCTGTGTACTTCCGACATCAGTTTGTGCCTTTTATTATAAGTAAAAGGGGCGTGGCCTGTGTGCCTGTCAGGTCCTCGTTCTCCTTGCCTGTAATGCTGCATTTAACTTACCTCGGAAAAAGCCACCGGAGCTCGGAGTTGCATCATCTCCGACCTCCTTGCATAAGAGCTACAAAGTGTGAAAAAGCTAGTGAATATAAATATTAGCAACAAGCTATCGAGCTAACTAGGGTGATTAGGGTACTGTATGTTCCGTCTCAAGACGGCAAACTGTCTAGTCAGCGTTGTAGATTTTAGTGTTGATGTTGATTTAACGTCACTTGCTGAACTCGCGGGTTGAGGAAATCCAGTTCCGGTTCCCGATTCAGAGTTCCAAGTTGAATGGTTTTCTTTGTCTTTTCCTAGTCGGAGGTTGGAAAATTACAAGTATAAATCTTGGTGAAAGCGGTGTTGCCTTTGTGCTTCATTTTGAATAACTGTGATCATATTTATTGGATGTATTCCCCATTTTCTGTGGCTTTCCGATATCTCCTGAAAGGACTAATCAGGAGAGTTATGTGTACAGATAGTTTTGGTGCCAGAGCTGCTGATTATCTCACACAAGAGACTGATTGATGGTTGGCGTCATCAGTCGTGTGTTTTGCCAAACAGCAAGCAAAAAAAGAGCAGTTAAAGTGTTTAGGAAAAAAAAAATACACTTATGGGAAGAAATTAAAAAGTATCTGTAGGATACTATGGTGTAGGAACTATGGTGTGATGTGTGCAGTCGTCTTTTGGAACACAGTGAAAAATTATTCCACTTTACTGCTCTATTTTGAGCCACTATTTTTCCTTTGATTAAGCGCTTGTTTGACAATTTCTCCATTATGTTCTTTATTAACTGTTAGTCATGCGCAATATTGATATAAAAATCGGTGTCTGGTAATGTATATATGATATAATATATGATAACGTAAATTAATACAATATAATCAGTGATAAACTGGTTTTACTGGTCAGTGGTTATCGTGGCGCAACATTATATCTGATCACATATCTCGTTACTTTCCTTGTTCTGTTCTGATCTCTATAATCTATTAACAGTAGGTGTTGTGTCTCAGTCATTTGGAGCAACCAGTAACACCGTCCTCACTCAGAGGAAGTGTAGACGTGTAGATAGTCTAATAAACACCTTTTGCTTTCCGTCCTGTTAATTTAAATGCCGCACTGGAACACCAGCCCGAAACACCTCGAGCCATAATTTTTTTATTTAATGCTTTGTCTTGTTTTTATTTGAATTGCTTTTTATTTTTATAACTTGATTGCCTGTTCTCCATTAGTTGTTTTGCTCAGAAATATTTTTTATACACTCCATGGTTTTCTCATTATATTTCTTTTCTTTGGAGAATACACTGTACGTGTGGTAGCTTTATAAGTATACCAAAAAAATGTGTATATTTTTGTCCTTGAGCTTTCCGTTCAGTCAGTCCTGTGTTTAAGTGATGATTTACCTGTTTGAGTTTATTTAAATCTGTAAACGTGATTAAATTCTAATTCTAATATAAAAATGTGGTTGTCAGTTCACTTTTTATAAACTAAAGTTTGTTCGATGCTTTTGAGCTAAATAACATTCCATATAAGTTCTTGAAGCAGATCACAGTATATATTTTTCCCCTTATTTTAAATGCATTGTCATTGATTGGCTGCTTGTTAATGACATCATTAATGTAAGTTCTAACCTAAATTTAAATGCACTGCAGAGCACAACACCTTAAAATCAGAGAAGTAATCAGTGACATGAAGTATGGAAGTTTGCAAGGAAAGTAATTTGATATTTGCTTCACAGAAATGAACAGGAAGGAGAGAATGTAAAAATACATGAATAAATAAATTAATGAAATGTGATACTTCCTGTTATCACTTGCGCTATAGGAGCTTTAACAGTCTTTTCTTCACCAGCATTTTTCTCTATTTTGTAGTTAATACACACACACAAAAAAAACTCCTGTATTAAAATAGTTTTTTAAAAATGTCAAGTTGTTGTGGATTTATACAAGCTGTAGATCTAGTCCTGACACTGGAGACTCCTTCCATAAATGTTAAATAATATCGACAACAGAACAATAGTTACTATAGAAACAATAATTTGTGACTTGTCAGATCAAATCAGGTATTATGTCACATTTTCATATGCATATTTTCAGATTCCCGGTTCAATAAGGGTTAGGTTCTCATATCGGTTCCTGAGAGATGGCCAATGTGAGTTTGTTTACGAAAACTGTTCAGAAAACTGTCGAAATCCAGTTTTTAGAATATTTAAATGAGCATTCTGAGACTTTACCCTCAGGAACCCTCATCCTCATTAGACACCAAGATTTTTCTGATACCTATAAAAATAAAATTTAAAAAAAATTAAACTCCATTTTTTTTCCCCAATGACGGCTGGAGTAACCGGCTTGGACAGTGTTGATTAAAGTGCTTTAAAACTATTTTTAGGATTAAAACTGTATCAATTCTGTTAAAGGACCTGAAAGACAAAGGATTTGATTCAAAACCGAAGATTTGATATATTTCTCCTACAGCACTCTGTTGGCCATATCACAAAACTGACCTGTGTGACTTAATATCTGACTTGATATGACGGGTCACGTTTATGAAAACAAGGACATTGGTTTAAACCTGAGATTTGCAGATACGCTGCTATCAGGGCTCATTGTGAAACGGAATCAAACCAGGCAAAGCAAAAATGTCTGTCTCTCTGATTAGGACTTGACTAATAGGAATGAAGGTCGCTTGCAGGGCTTTATTAGAAACATAGAGTCACTTTGGTCTCCTGGGTAAGAGCCTTGAGGAGAGTATTAAATACACTGCTGCACCACACACATGAGATGTGAGATTTTATGATTTTAGGAGAGTTTAGGATTATGATTTACACTTTGCTTTATGATAAACTCACCACTTTACTACTACTACTATTACTACTTTTTAATTACTATGCTAAATTGACGCAAATAACCAATAACCTCCAGCAGATGCTCTCATCTTATATAATGCTCTCATAACCGACTGAAGGTCTGGACAGGGTCTAAAACAAGATCTGTTTGTGGAACACTTCAGAAAACCCACTACAGTACAGTTGTTCATGCCTAGATACCAAAGCCAATAAAACCAGACAAGGTCTGGCACATGCTTTTCCTTCTTTGAGCCAACTTCCTTTCAGTACCTTAAAAACCCACCCTAATTATTCACGACCTCGCTTTCTTCAGAGACGTGGACGATTTATGTACATCGTGATCTCAGGAGTGGCCCGTTTCCTGCCGTTGAATGAGAAAACGGACTGGAAGTTGAAAAGACCACCAAAGCACGAAGCGGTATGTGTTTTGGTGGTGTGTCAAATATGGCATTTGCAACAATATTTATGAAGGTCAACCACAAAATTGACCTGACTTAGAAAGCAAAACATACACATGCTACGTAATGGAAATATGCGGTACTCGTCAATGTGTCCAGTTTTATATATTATTCCAACAGCCCAACTTGTAAGATATTCAGTTTAATAGTGTGTCGGTGGAGGGGGGGGGGGGGGGGCAGGTGGGGCGGGGGAGGCGACAGTATGTGCATCCAGGTGATCATTACAGTAATGACCATGTAAAGGTGGACGTAATGTGTTTTTGTCTTTTTACTGGGTAAGTGCCGCCTTCATGCTGATCGTACTACTCTGTTGGAAAGTTCCTTTTTAACACTTGGGAATGTCTCGTTCCTAAACACAGTCTTGATGTTATAAAATTTACAGTGAAAATGTAACTTTATCCAGTCAAGACCGGAAACCATGTGTGTGTAAGAGGATTTCCGTAAACTGAGATGTGATAATAATGATTATTTCCATACAGCCAGATACTGAACACAGCCAAGGATCATCTTCTTTTTTATATACTGTAAGACTAGGCAGGAAAAAAAAAAAATCTAAACTATAATTAGAGAGCACATAATGACAAGGGAGTGTTGCAAGTCATCTGGAATCGCTTTTTCCAGAACCTGAGGTGTTTTTCCCTTGTACAACCATATTAATACACTGATAGGTATTATTAATTTTAATATTATAGTATTAGAGTATAATGACTTCATACAGCAGTCATAGAAGACCTAGCCTTTGTCGAAAAAAATTTCCCCTAACTTGACATTTCAGTTTCAAGATATCTTCAATATAATTTTGAAATATTTTTATTATCCCTTATCTGTCAAAAATTGTTGAGCCTGGTCCGCAGCGTACAGTATAAGCATTCAATCAATCAATATACACTGCCGTTCAAAAGTTTTAGAACACTTTCTAACTCCATGATGGTTCCTGATTTTTATTTCTTTCTACATTGTAA
>JAQQZS010000015.1:24419987-24435775 GCA_030068045.1 Platyallabes tihoni | reverse complement strand
GTGCATCAAAGTCAGGTTGAATGTTTTAGGTGGAGATGTGAAGCACATCTGTCATTTATGCAAAATTTTGAAAGTAAAATGCCCGGGTCTGCTCTAAATTCAAAAATACAATTTACAGTTTACATTATAATTTTTTATCTGTGTTGGAATTTATTGGTAAAAAAACTTTTTTCCCTCATATACTGTATGTACACACACACATGTACTGTACATATACAGTGGTGCCCAAAAAATTTATACACACTTCAACAGCGTATATCTATGCTCTTTTTAAACCTCTAATTGAATTATTGCAGCAATATGTAGTTTCCTTTAAAGATTATAGTAGTTGCACCATTATTGATGCTGTCATTTCATGTTGAAGTGTGTGTACATTCTTCTGAGCCCCTCTGTGTGTGTGTGTGTGTGTGTGTGTGTGTGTGTGTATATATTTGTATATGTACAGTATATGCATGTTATACTCGGTATAACTTTGCTGTAGAAGGAAAAATATAAAATCCACATACAACTAATAAAACTGGCTAATATGCCCTAAAATCTTTTGGCTTCATTCATTTCCGTCCATCCATCTAGGAACCTCTGTAGTCCAACATTTTGTAGGATCGTGGTAGGTCCTCTGGTCATTATTTCACACGCACACACTACAGCCAATTTGGGAACGACAATTAGCCTAGTCTGTGTTAGCCAAATGTCTTTGGACTGTGGAAGGAAACCACGCACTCCATGCACACAGACCTGACATGGGAATCGATCCCAGGACCTGGAGGTGCGAGGCGACTGGGTCAACTACATCCTTTACTTATTTACTTGTCAGTTAAATACTTATCGAGTTGGTTAGTTAGTTATTTTACAAAATAAAAGTCGTCTCCACCCTAGAAATTTTGTTAATTTTTTTTTAAATTGCTTAAACTGTCCAAAGACATTCACGCTAATCCAGGGTAGTCCTGAGGGACAACTGGTTCATAAAGTATACAAAACTTTTCTTTACCCCTCTATAACATTATACACTAAATTGCTTAATCAATATAACAACCTAGAAACTGAAAAAAACAACAACAAACAAAAAACTTTGAAATCATGTTTAAATCTGTATTAACCTTGTAATCTGTATACAGTATGCTGTATACACTAATAGCCACTTTAATAGGAACAAGTGTGTGTCTGTGCTGGTTTTTAAATGGAGTATTAATGCATTAGTATTCAATTAATAATCAGTGTGGGTTACCCTTCTATTAAAATGTAGAAAAGATGTAGAAATAAAAATACATCACGATTTTAAAAGAAACTGAATGGGAACGGAAACATATCACCTGCAGGTATAATAAGAAGCGAGTGTGTACTGTGTGTGTGTAACTGGGGGTTGGGATTTTATTGGTCACATTTAACATAAAATCACTTTAACGGCTCCAAAACCTATAATTCTGTGTGAACTGTTTACTCTATTCAGTTAAAGCTCATGTGTTTTGTGTTCTCTGCGCATTTACTTGTTGAGTGAAAACGTTAGCGCTAATGCTAATAGGGGGCAAAAAAAAAATCATGCGTGCCCGACACTCTTCAAGTCCTGAGGCGATTTTAAGTCACGTCTCCTCGGGATCTGGTGTCGTCCCAGTTTACGGTCATACTGTGTCTGTCGGTTTGTTTGTTTATTTGTTTGTTTGTTTCTGTGTCAGAGCACTTGGTTACACTGTTATGTACAGCGCATGCTCGTCCTTCGAGTCTTGGAGATGCAATGCAGAAATAAGACTTTAGAAAAACAAGAAATAAATACAGGGGTAAATACTTTAGCAATCATACTTTGTTACTAGGGATATGCTTTTTGTTTCGATATGCTGCTCACAATTTTATACAAACAAAGTCAAAGTGGAAAATAAAATTTGATTACTCTGTCTAACAATATAAAATGTTATAGGTAAAATAAATGTAATTCTTTTTATAAAGAATTTTGTTCCTGGACATTTTTTCCCCAAAAGTGTAGGCACCAGGAGTCTGTTATTGCATTTAAAAAAAGTAATTGCGCCCTCTGCTGACAAAATATGGAATAGGTGAGGAAAAACACTGTCTAGTCTCGTCTATCACTCACTCCTCGTCTATACCGCTTTATTCTGTACACAGGGGCGCGGGGGACCTGGAGCCTAGGGTGGGCAGGGTGCCAATCCATCGCAGGGCACACACACACACGCACGCACGCACACACACACACACACACACACACACTACAGGCAATTTGGGAACGTCAATTAGCCTAATCTACATGTCTCGTCTTTGGACTGTTGGAGGAAACCAGAGTACCCGGAGGAAACCCACCAAGCACGGAGAGAACATGCAAACTCCATGCACACAGACCTGAGGAGGGAATCGAACCCAGACCCTGGAGGTGCAAGGTGAAAATAAAGAGTAATTAAGGAACTAAAAAGGAAAATAAAGGAAAATGCAATAAAAGAAAACTGAAAACGCCGTCTATGGAGAACGGACGGGGCTCTGGAAACTAGAAATAAAACGTATGATCCTCTTACCGTTGACTTACAGTATTTGAGAAAACGGGGCTTTGTGTCTATTTGTACTTTCATACTGTAAGGTGAGAGCGCATGCTAAACTGATGCGTGGCTCTCTCTCTCTCTCTCTCCCAGATGCTGGGTCTTTGCCTCTTTCTCTCCACTTTCTGCATGCTTCTCTATCTTTTCTTCCTTTCTTTTTTTTCTCTTTCTTTCTTTCTTTCTTTCTTTCTCTTTGCTTTGGCCCTGATACCTTGCCGGTGCTGCAATGTTTAAAATCTTTACCACCTGTTGTGGTAATTATAAACTTATGAGTAATAGTTCTAAACTATTATAGCTCTAAAATATAATGTACAAATAACCCTGAGAATACAGAGTGCAGGAGATGGTTTTTCAGCACGAGTGTATTATGAGGCTGAAAACATTTTTTTGGAAAACTGTAGCACTCTGGATCATAATTCTTTAAACAGACCTCAAGCCCGTCATTTTATACATGTTGCCACTGTCCAACAATGTCCCTTTAGTCTGCCTGTCCAATTGCCTCAGGCAGGATGGATTGCCAGACCATTCTTGTGTTATGCTGATTTTCAAACAAGCAACATGAAAACTACAAAAACACTTTGATAAATTCTGTCAGTTCTTTTATGCAGAACCTAAAGAATCGCAAAGAACTTGTTATAAATGAGTAACAGGTCTCTTAATTTGAGTCAAATGATTTCTGCTACTGTAAGTCGTATGGTTGAATCGACGAGATGGCAAAAGCTAAATGCTGAAATACTAACCTCAGGCACTGAGCACACAGGAGACACTGAGCTCTGAATCCTGTCCCACTGAAGGTCTGATCGGACCCTCAGGCATCATCTGCACCAGTGATGTCTCATGGAGCTCCTCTGGATCCTCGACGTGAAGGTTAGCACAAGCCAACATATATATAACATATATATATACTTTGTATAGTAATGAATTATAAATGTTAGGCGTTGATGCAGACATAAGATCAGCGGTACACCTCATGGCCAAAGACAACAGTCGAACGCTCTGAAATTTCAATACCCTTTAGCTTTGATTACACACAATGTTTTGGCCAGTTCATGTGTGTAATTGATTTCTCATGCTCTCAGAAAATCTTTAGTGTTTCTCTTTTGGCTGCTCGCATTATAGTTAGCATATTATTCCTATTCATATTCTAATTATTTGGCAATGTTTTACCTTGTTATTGCACCTTAAAGCAGTTTTTATATTCCCACCTGACTGCACTATTGTGAACAGTGTATTGTAGTTGTTTTTTAATAACTTTACCTTCATTCTTCTTCTTTTGTTATTTTTTTTCTATCTATCCATCCATCCACCCATCCATCCATCCAATAGGGATTGCCAAAGTGTATCAATCGTACGATTAGGCACAGGTTTCCTCCTCCCCATTTTATCCAGGCTTGGGACCGGCACTGACTTCTTATCACCCAAATGAGGATGGATTCCCTGTTGAGTCCGATTCCTCTCAATGTTTCTTCCTCTTGCCATCTCAGGGAGTTTTTCCTTACCACCGTCGCCCTCGGGTTGTTCATCAGGGACAATCTGACAATCTGACCATTTTAATTCATCCACATTTCCTCTCAGTTTTCAAACTAATTTCCATAATTTCCTTTTAATTCTGTAAAGCTGCTTTGTGACAATGACCGTTGTTAAAAGCACTATACAAATAAAATTTAATTTATTGTAATTGAACTTATTCATCTCCATGACTCTTAGGAATCAAAACCAAGTCGTCCACAAGACAGGTGTAGATACTCCACCGTACGGTGTGTGTGTGTGTGTGTTCAAAAAACAAAGAAAACAAAGAAAGACCGCATTGTATTTTTGTACGAACACCAATTCTTTTCATTTAAAAAGACAATACAAAATCCAGACTTTTTTTTTTTTTTACATGAGCATAAACAATTTCAAGTGCAAATACCATTACCCACTCCATGCAACACCGTGGCCAAGTCATTTCTCAAAGTTAACCAAATAAAATAAAAACTAAAATAAAATAAAAATTCTTCAGGAAGCCAGTAAAAAAAAAAAAAAAAAAAAATCGCACAGAGGGTCAATTATAATAATGACAGTTTTGCATTTACTTTTCTAAACATTCAATAAAGCTGGCTCCAAAGTCGCCAGAACGTTTTTCATATTTTCACAAATGACCCTTCTCCCATTTCCTCCAGATCCAGCTGCACTGAGATGAACTTTTCGCAGGAAGGCCTTATAAACGTATCGAACTTTAGATTTATATGATGAATGAAAAGCCTACACCTGCTTTAAAAAGGGGAGCAAAATAAAACGAATAATTCCTATGTTTTACCCTAATACTGGGAGGTCATTAAGAACAATTAAGAGGTTTTGTTGTATAAAAAAAAAAGACTCAGGAATTCAAATTTTATTAATATCATTATTTTAGATTTGGCAATTATTATTCATTGCACGTCTGGGCCGGTCTTTGGAAGCGAAACTGGGGGCAAAAAATAATATTCTTTGTAATATAAACATTATAAAAAAGTATTTTATAAAAACCAAAAAATTCTAAAATATTTTCTCTTTACACACCAGTTCAAACTAAAAGATCGATCCTTTTGTATAGTTTTAAGGGCTGAACCGAGTTTCTGCTCAGAAGGGCGCGATAAAAGACGAACCCCTTAATGCATTATAAAGGGACGTTATTAATACAAGGCTGTAATTTGGGATCGGCTTTCGCTCTTAGACTCGACATTAGTCTACGTTCATTTAATATTTACAATATACAATCGAACAAACTAAAAAAAATTATAATCCTACCATGGAGAGACCACCTGGTGTCATCAGGTCTGTTTTTTTTCCCTTCTTCTTTTCCTCTCTCCATTTAACCGACGGGAATGTTAAACACATTCGTAAGGCACACATCGTGTGTTTGGAGAGTGTGTATCACAGGTGTAGGCGTACGCTAAACTGCTTCTTTTGACATTTTGACATTTCTACACATTTCTGTGATCTGAAAAATTTTAAAAAGTGTGCGCTACTGTACATCTTCTACACAGTGGAGATTTTCGGACAGTATTCAGTCTTCAAAAATCAAAGAGCATGACTTTGTCCTACTGCCTTCTTAGGGGTCGAAAAGTAACAGCCATCGAGATCGCACTTCCAATTACTTGTAGCCGAATGTTAGCTAAATTATATACAGGTCTGTAGGAGAAATAAAAAAAATAGGTGGAATGTCCCTTTGAGGGCCTTCGGGGAGGAAAGGTCAAAAGGCATGAATTTATCGTAGCAGGTTTAAAGTGACTTTTTAAAAAAAATTTAATCGAAGAAGCAGCAATCGCATGTCCTGCAAACAAACAAACGAACAAACAAACAAACAAAAAGTATGACACGCACCTCAGTTCACCTCGTTCTCTGCCGAACCGCTCACTAAACAGTTTCTCTCCCACAGCTCTTCCGTTTCAGTCTCGTAACAATGCACTACGTGTTCTACGCCTCGTTAAATTAAGTCCAATATATGGTCGTAAACGAATATGAAACGGAAAAAAAAAACTAGTAATACAACGTTGGACAGACAGGAATGTACTGTTTTAACAGCGTGGCATGAAGAAGACTAAAGACGCTCTAAGAGCTGAAGTATGATGACACGACACGGAACGAATGATATGAAGTAAAGTGGGATGAGAGCGCGAAAAAGACGGAAATAAAAACGCATATAAAAACTAATGCTACTGCGAGGGGCTTCGGAAAGCTGCGAAGTACATCAGAAGCTCACCTCGCACATCTTCTTGTTGACAAAAACAACACACCTTCCATACCCAAGTGTGCGATATCCCAGTGAGCACAAAGAATGCATGAGACAGACATTCAGTATATCTAGCAGGGATTGTTCTGGTCATGTACAAAATGTTAAAACTTCACAAAGACCAACAATTAAACAAAAACAAAAAACTAAACATGGACATATCTAGGCATCGCACTGCAAAACGACCCAGTACTTATGGTGCTCACTGGAATATTCCACCTTGTATATTCTGATATATTCCAGACAAATATCAACACACAACACAGAGTCATGACGAAGACACGATCTAAAAGCACAAAACAAAATCAAATAAAACAAAACAACTTATGCTGCAAATGTATGATGCAATTATACACCTAATCGCCCTCTTCTTATCGGAAAGGCATGATACAAATAAACAGGACTGAAATTCAAAACTGAATGTGCATAGTGAAGTGAGTAAAAGTCAAAAGCCTGGTTGGATTTTGAAACAAAGCGTGTGCTGAACCCTTTAGACTGAAGCCTGCTGTCGGAGTCGGCCGGAGTGCGTAAATCCTCTGAGCGTGAGCCGTTACTTGTACGGTCGGAGGAAGGCCGAGACTTTGCTGCTGATGAGCCGGATGAAGGAGCGCGGCAGCATCTCGTTGGAATCCCGAGCCGTGTACTTGTAGTAGTTGTTCGGGTGCGCCAGGACGTCAAAGAGCGTCTTGATTAACTTTTTGTCCTGATGAGACACACAGTGATGAGGACATTTTATTGAACAATAAGGGTGCTTTCACACTTGGGCTCTGGCCTGGTCCTGAGTACACTTCATCCCAATGTTTAGTACATTTGTGTAACGTATGAAGCACTCCACTTTGTGCCCAGGCATTGATCTGTGTACCATGCTTTAGCCCATTAGAAGGTAAGTTTAACACACGAAAGACAACTCAGACACACTTAGACATACTTAAACACAGATTAGACGACCATTATCGAAATTTCCCAAAATTTGTGTGCGTACAGCCTGTAACCTGATAAAGTAAGAAGGGCATGCTTGTACTTGTACTTGTGGGGTAGCTCGGTAGTTAAGGCATTTGACTACTGATCGGGAGGTTTCGGGTTCAAATCCCAGCACCACCAAGTTGCCCCTGTTGGGCCCTTAAGCAAGGCCCTTAACCCTCACCTGCTCAGATGTATAATAAGGTAAAATCTAAGTCACTCCGTATAAGGGCGTCTGCCAAATGCTTTCTAACAAACCAACCAGGTGCAGACTGCCACCTGCTGTATTGGAGAGTGTAAATTGGGGCAATGGTGGCTCAAACAGATTAAGACCTGGGTTAAACACATTTATTGGAAGGTCAGGGGTTTAAGACCCAGCACCACTAAGCTGCCCTTAATTTGCTACAGAGGTGGTGTCCCCTGGCTGACCCTGCGCTCTGACCCCTGCAGGTCCCTAACCGGTAATGCAAAAAAATCTGTTCGCTGTAAGGTACATGCGACAAATAACTGAATCTTAATCTTAAATACATAAACGCACACGAATCCGAAACAATATCAACAAGAGAAGAGGGGGGAGCAAATGTACCCGGGCACATTACGAATCAGTCATTTCTAGTGTGAAAACAGCCTACAATACCCACAATCCTCCTGTAACTATCTTGTTTGCAAATGGAAATTACTGTACATAATGAAATTACATAATATAATGCAATCTGGGTGTAATATTGCTTAAAGCCTTTTGCTTGAAGCCTCTAACCTTTAGGATTTCTTGATGGTTTTCTGAGGCGTAAAGTCTCCCATCCCTCACGATGTCTTCCACCAGCTGCTCATAATCCTCTGCAAAAACATGACAATTAGAAAATCAGAGCTTGTTCAAAATATAATTTAGCAAATACAGTGGAACCTCAGATTGCGAATAACCCGGTTTGCGAGCATTCCGCAAGACAAGCAAAATTTTGTAATAACTTTTGTCTTAATAAACGAGTCTTGGTGTACGAGTACCAAATATCATCGAGTATCATGTGGCACGCATGCGCTTCTTGTTTTGACGCAAAGAGTAACGTTATCACAACTGAGCCAATGGTTTTTCCCGTAAAGAAGTGTGTGTCCTACTGTTTTCCCTGATGCACATAGTCACTTTAAATATGACACTTTCAGGCATATTTGCACACCCCCTGGTCATTTCTATTTATATTCAACTTCATTCCCACACAAAAATTCCATAAATCTATATTTTCTATATTGTACAGCTAGGTTTTTTTTCTTACATTTTTATATATTTTTTTTCTTATATTGTATATTTTGTATTGTACGGATATTTTATTCCTTCTTAGTTAAATGTACGTTCTATTTTTTCTTTTTCATATTTATTTCCTATTAATAGTCTTTCATTTTAAGGTCACGAGCAGTTGTCTAAGCATTTCACTGCATATCATACTGTGTATGACTGTGTATGTGACAAATAAAATTAAATTTTTTAAAATTACACAGAGGCGCCCTGTTGGAGAACAATAAACCCATCTATCTACTAGATGGCAGTAATGGTGAGGATTGTGTCATTAGTTTTTGTTGCAATTATTTCATGCCTTTGTGTTGTTGTCGATAAAGGCATAAGTTACAGAACTGTCAGCTCTGCGTTTTTCAAAGGTAAAGTGCAGGTTAATTGTATAGTTTTATTTTTACTTTATATTTAGTATTAAATATTTTTATATGAATATTTTTGGGTTGTGGAACGAATCGTCGGAGTTTCCATTACTGTAGGTATTTCTTTTGGGGGAAATTCGCTTTGATATACAAGAGTTTTGATACACGAGCACGCTTCAGGAACGAATTACGCTCGCAATCCAAGGTTTCACTGTATGAAGAAAGGAACATGAATATTTAATGAATTACGGCCTGATGAAAACGTTATTTTGTAGCATTTCATTTGCTGTAATAAATAATTAGGTAAGTATATTTTCTTATGTTTCATAGGAAAAATAAACAAACAAAAAATACATATGTATAATTACACAATCTAAAATAAAAAAAAATCATGAAACAGAACCAACTTAAAAAACAACATTCAATTTTTAAGTGATCATAATAATAAAACACAATATACAAATAAAAATATAAATATACTTCAGGAAACAAACATTAAAAAAAACATTTACTTTGTACAAAAGTTTGCACACAAATTATAATTGAAAGAAATAAACAAGACGGAAGAGAATACAATAAGGCCATGAATACTAAAGTTCTTAGTAAGAATTGTGATGAAGTGTGTGTTATTAAACTGCGGGAAGTGTGTACCATCGTATGTGACATAAGGGATGTGGAAGCCGCGTGCACTGTTCACGTCATTGGATTTGAAGTTGATCCAGAGGCGCCGTGAACGAGCCGTGAAAGCGATAGGCCGCTCGTATGTCTGACACGTCTCATACGTGGTTATGGAGGTCACTGACCCTGTGGTGGGGGAGAGTTAAACAAAACTTATAACACTGTGCAAAAATCTTGTGACCCTATTTTTCGCCAGCCCTGCACAAACGGTACAAATAACTTGTTTCACCAAAATTACATAAAGATTTTGAATTAATAAAAATTAATTAAAAAAAACCTAACTGTTGGAAGATTGTTGGCGTAAAAGTGAAATAAAAAAATCTGAACCTGCTGTATCTCCTTAGTTATCTCATTAGTTATCTAATTCTTTACCCTTCCTCTGCGACTTACAGTTCTTCCTCATCACCAGAACATCTCCGCAATCGTCCTCAGAAGGCAGGAAGATCTCAGGCACGACGATGAGGATTTTGCGCTTGCTAGGTGGGTTGATGGTCCAGATGCAGTCCACGTTAGCAGGATAATCTCCTGGGTAGTTCGGAGACTCGATGTAGCCAATATATTCTCCGATTTCACCTCCGCATTCCCTGTCTGCAAAAGATCCAGTTTTGTTGCTTATGTTACACCAGCCATTGAATTAAGAGCCAGAGAAATTGCAAGAACCCTATTCCTTTTAACGGTTTAACAGCTCAGATTAGGGTTGAAACTAAACCTCCTGGTGGAGAGGATGGAACAAAATCAGCTTACTCTTGCACTGAGACACACTGGTTGCACCATCAAAGTCTGTGGTGGTGTTTCCAGGACAGGACATGCAGTAATTCTGTTTGAAGTCTGTCTGATACGTTCCCACAGGACAGCGGATACACCGATGCACAGTGGTGTTGTAGTAATGTCCCGGAGGGCAAGACACTGCAGAAAACAGACACACTGTATGTTAACACTGTTAGAAAGTGAACATTGAAAGTAGATTCTTGACAGAAAAGCTCTACAGCCACAATAAGATCTGAGCGCAGAGCAAATGTAGATTGTTCATTCTTACATAGATACTGTACCAAAGGACCAAATTATTAAAGCAAAGAAAACAACCAAGGAGATTTGAAATGACTGGAACTGGATTTAAGAATACTTCAGCGCATTTATTAAATCCTGGATGGATAGTAGCGCTTTAGCTTTGTGGAAGGAATGTGGTCGAATAAAAAATTAATGAATGGAGATGACAGTAAAAAAACAACAGTAAAAACCAGAGCTCATCAGAAAAAAGGCTTCAGTTTGCTAGAGAGGATAAAGACGGGACTTTGGAGCGATGGAAACAGGTCATGTGACCGGATGAGTCCAGATTGAGCCTATTCCAGAGTGATGGACGTGTCAGGGTAAGAAGGGAAGCGCATGAAGCGATCATGCATAGTGTCCACTGTACAAGCCTCTGGAGACAGTGTTATGATCTGGGGTTGATCAGTTGGCAATAAAATGAAGTCAGCTGACGACCTGAATGTACTGAATGACCAGATTATCACATCGATGGAGTGACAGGCTTATTCCAGGACTCAGGACTCAGGAGGAATCATTTTCACACATGAACTGGACACCACATTGTGCTGTAATTGACTGAATAAACTGAATAAACTACACAGGAAGTGTAGTTTTTTTTATTTTTTTTTTACACTAGAGCACCTCAAATACAATAACCTTGTACTTATTTATACTGTATATAATAACAAACTTATAGACAAACTGTCTACAACAAACTAAGGTTAGATATACAACTGACCTTTGACCTCACAGTCATGGAAGGAGCTGGATCCCTCTCTCTTCGTGTCGAGGCCACCTCCGCAAGGGAAGCAGAGCGTTCGTCCGTGGTCAGGCTGGTATGTTCCTCGAGGGCACGGCTGGCACGGTTTAAAGCCATCACTGGAGGAATATCCAGGTGCACACTGACCTTAAATCACAACAGAACATGACTTGAGTCTGAGTTTTAGCTTAGTCATGGTTTTCACACGCAAATCTCACAGAACGCGGTGTTTAAAAAGCTCTACGCTCATGAACACTTACGACTGCTAACTAATAAGCATATGTCTGATGTTGCTCTAAAATAGGATTTCCCTTGTTGGAAGATCACCGGGAAAAAAAAACAAAAAAACTAAACACACCTTAACAGTCTCCTCATGCTTTTGACTGCTGATCGGTCCACCATGCTTACCTGAGCAGGAGGTGACGTTACGGCCACCGGGCAAGCCATGGCGATCTCCACCAGGGCAAAGGTCACAGGCCAGTTGACCCTCGCGCTCCTGGAAGGTTCCGGGAGGACACTGCACACAGCGCTCCATCTCACCGTGATAATACGACCCGGGCAAACATCTGACTGAGAAAGCAGTCAGGAGGGGGAGACAGTGAGACTATGACATCATCAATTACAGCACTCTGTATTCAATGGATTCCTTTTTCTTTTATAATGTAAAGCTTCAGAAAAGGATTACATATGGGTTCACTGTCTCCCCATTCAGACTCCTGAGTGTGTGTGTGTGTGTGTGTGTGTAGATATTCTATAACTGACAGCTTTGCTTGCAAAGATGCAAAGTGACCTTTTCACAAATGCATCGTGTTTACCTCGCAAGCTGTGTGTATATACTCACACACTAAGTTGCCAGTTTATTAGTTACACCTACCTCTTACACACTGCAGCCCCATTGTCTCCTGTATATTATTTTTAACCAGTTAATGTTATTCATTATTGAGCTTCAGGTTGATGTTCTTACCACATCGTCCGCTGTCCCTCTCTCTCCCAGGGCCACACTGATCCTGTCTGTCGGCAGATAGGGACACCTTCTGAGCGACCTCATACTCGAGCCCGGCTACACGGATCAGGAACCTCTCCTGGTTGATGGACTTCTTCAGAGCTTTGATGGAAGACTTCATCTTCTGCTCCATTTGTTTCCTTACACAGCTCAGATCACAGCTACCTGCACAAGCACGAACCAGTCCATGACCCGTTATCAAAAAAGATATTAATATAGCTGGCCTGCCTGCAAGCACGTTAAAAAAAATATTTCTGGCTTGAACAGTAGAGGTCACTATTACATAGTCAAAAGATTTCCTGACTATCTCTTCTGTCCTCTCTAACAGGCGTACGCATGGTGGAAGCAAATGTTGGTATCACATCATTGATTATTTTCCTATTATTCTAACTTCCTATTACTTGTACACACTTACCGGTGGTGTCTCCAGGCTTTATCTCTGCCTCTAGTTCCAGCGTGATGCGCGTGACCTCTTTATTAGACGGGTTACGTGTCTGTCGAACTTTGGCCTTCTTCGAAGACTCGCACTTCAAATTGACGAAAGTGACTTGGCAGTTGTTGCACAGCTGACCACCTGCAGTTCACACACTCATTTTACACTCGACAAAGGCGACACGCTCAGCAACAATTCATTATCCATTGTTTATGTAACGCTAGGACTGCACAGGACACACAACTAAAGTCGTTGCAATAACATTATAGATACTGCAATTGTGAAATGTCCAAGTTTATGACCTATGCCTTTTCACCTGGTCCAATCTGCTTGCCTCCGTCTTCTGCTCGTCCCCTGAGTTTGGGATGCAGGTGGCATTTGGCGTTCTTGATTCGGAACGAGGCCGTCTGCTTCACTGGAGAAGCCAAAGTCTCTACAGACAAACCAAAGCAGCGTTGGCACAACCAGAAATGTTTATCACTACCAAACATCCAATCCGCCTCATCAACACCAAACATCCAATCAGTCTCATGACCATCAACCCACTACTCATCACTACCAAACATCCCAATGTGTAATCAAGCAGATCACTGATAAACATCCAATCAAATTCATCACTACCAAATATGTTAATTACTACAAAATATCCAAACCTACAGTATCCCTATTCCCCTGTAATCCTATTCCCTACCAAATGTATAATGATGTGCATCACTAAGAAACACCCAAAAATGTTCATTACTACCAAACATCCAAATAAGGTAATCATTCAAAATATCCAATCATCTTATCCACCACCAATGTCTAATCATGGAGAGCACTACCAAACATCCAACTCAGTCTCATCAACACTAAACATCCAATCATCAGTACCAAACATCCAGTCAATCTCATCACTACCAAACATTCTATCTCACATCACATTCATGACATGGAAGCATCTAATCTCATTTACCACATCCAAACACCCAGTCACATTCATCACTACCAAACATCCATCCTGTTCATCACATCCAACAACAGTGAGTTTAGGCCTATGAAAGTTTGTCTTTTCACGTGTTTATGCATCCAGCTGTATATCTACTCACCAATACAGTACAGCCATACGATCAGGTTCAATCCACCTATTTACTTACTTACTTTTCATCCATGCATCAACTGATCTACTCATCCATTTACTTAGGCTTTCTATTCATCTCTCCCTCGATCCATCTATCCATCAATCTTCTCATTAAAGGAGTTGTTAATTTATTCATCCATCCATCCATCCATCTATCTGTCCATTCAGTAAATAATTAATCAAAAGACCCAGCCACCATCCATCTATTCATTAATCTATCCATATATTCATCTATTCATTTGCGCACTACACAGGGTGGACTATGTATCTATTCATCCAATTGTCTATTCATATGATCAGGCTCAATCAGCCAATATATATCCAGTCAAGCCCTCCATCGCTCCATCCAACCATCCTATCAGTCTGTTCTGTATTACTGTATAGCTCTTACCTATGCAGCTCTGAGTGTTGCTGGAGTTTAGTCTACTTTGGCTTTTTCCTCTGACTCCGCAGCTGACTGTGTAACTGTTATCAGATTCTACAGAGAGGACAAATAAGATGCAAAACTGCAAAGTTATATTGTTGCTTTTTAACACATGTACTAGTTATTCCCAAATCTAAACATTCTAGCCGTTGTTTTTTTTTTTTTTAAATACTGTTGTTGATTAGACCAGTCTGTACCTTTTGGTTTTTAACACAACTTAAGGTAAGCGCTTGCCATATTTGTCAGCTTACTGCCATTTTTAACACAATCTACTTCCTCATTCCATGCACACAGAATGTACAGTACCTGACAGGTAGTGTGCTTTGGATGCACAGGTCAGTGAACAGCTCTCCTTCTTGCCTGTCTTGCTGCACGAGAGTGTTGCTTTTGGCGCCACCAGGCTGGACGGACACTTCACCACCTCTGTGACGACAAATACTTCAGTTAAGTCTCCCAGCAAACAAGAAAGCATTTAATAAGCATCCAGTTAGGCAAGGGTGAGTTAGTGAAGTTGAAGGTTTTGACCTATTCACTCTTGCCCATGGTGACCTTGAGGTCATTTCTTTCTTCACATTTACATCAATCTATACAACTGAGTTACTGTCTCATTCTGGTCATAAAATGTTGGAATTATGGTCATTTCTAGTGATGGGTAGGCCTTAAAACAGATTTTCTTGTCGACGGATAGACACACATATAGGGTTAAACCCGACCTTAGACTTTCAACTAGACTTTAAACACCAAACTGGTACTTTTGAAATAAATGGTGTTGCCAGGTGGTAGTTACATGTCCATCAAATCAGTACTTTTTGAAAATATATATATCTCAAGTTTTAATTTACACAACTGTAACCTGAAAAACACTGAAAAAAATCTTCAGTTTATTTAGTGTAATGTGCGTACTGGCCAACAGGTGTCAGTGGTGTCTTACACGTACCGAGACAGTCCTTCTTGTTCCAGTGCAGTTTGTACCCAGGTGGGCACGTACACTCAAAGCTGCCCAGCGTGTTCACACAGCCGTACTTACAGCCACCACGGTTTATACTGCACTCATCAATGTCTGAAAACCCAAACAAAGGATTGGTTATCATTCACTGATACAGGGACTGTGTACTGATGCTCTGTGGAAGGGTGCAAGTGATTTAGGAAGTTCCATCATTCATGTAAAACTATGGAGCTCAGCAGCATTCTCACAAGAGTACAGACAACAGGCAATAAATTAAACTTCTTTCTGGCTGTTTAACCGTTCCTTCTGTGGTTGTACTTGTGCCCTGAAGCAGAAGGTCATGAGTTGTAGGGGTTAAAGTTCCATTGGTGCCAAACAGGCTGACCCCTGCTTACTTTCACATGTGAGAATGACAGTAATTGCATGCATGCAAAAAACAGTCCATACTAAAAAAAAATGGTAAATATATTCTGGAGGTCTCCCCCCCACCCCCCATACCGCCCCCC
>JAQQZS010000015.1:24372128-24393579 GCA_030068045.1 Platyallabes tihoni | reverse complement strand
CAAAGCAAATACTGCATCTGATGTACTCTTTCTAGGCATAAAACCATATTGCTGCTCACAAATGCTCACCTCTGCCCATAAAACACTCTGAGGAAATCAATAATGGCTTCTCTTCTTCATATATGACCTCACAGATGGCTTCGACAGACAAAAAGAGAAAGACTCATACCCTAGTCACTCTTACCTGGTCAATTATGCTCTCTTGGACTCAACATGATTGGGATTCAAACTTTTAATTTCCTTGTTCAAGTGCAAAGCTTTTTTGTTGCACCACCCTGAGAATGACTTATGTTCGTCTTGAAGGTACAGGATAGGATTTTTCAGTAGCAGTGTGTGAAAACATTTTTCGCTGAATCTAAAGGAAAACCTTTATGTTACTTTGGACCAGTCGTCTGCGTCATGATGAATAAAACGTATTCGATATTAATGCCGATATTAATTTGATACCTTGCTCCTCAAGCTGTTAACACTAGTCTTGCATGGAATATGGCGCCCCACAGAGATCTCCAGAGAACTCGACCAGGGGATTCGTGGCTCTGGGTAGGTTTTAGCAATTGTACTGAGGCACACCGCACTGTCTGGTGGAAAGGAGATATGAAAGCTTCTGTTCCACAAAGTAATCTGAATTTCATACTAATTTTATGAACTAAGATAGGTTTAGGATGTGGTCTCATTACAAATCCATCAAGTTTAGACACTTCTAAGCCAACAGAAACACTGCTCGTCTGACTGACTAACTCGGATATATGCCGAACAAATAAAATTAGCGACCGTATGTGGAAACACCGTACCGGGAGACTGATTTGCGGACAGTCGGATGGACTCACTGAAATGTCTGGTGAACGGAACGACAGAAATACAAGCTGACTGACAGAAATACTGGCTGGCTCTTTCCAAACCCTCAAACAGCTGACCAGCAAAAAAAAAAAAAAAAAAGATTCAGGGTTTGGAATCTTGAGGTTACATTCACAAAACACGAAACGAAACGTTTTCCAGATCTTTAAAAAACATTCTTCTGTGTGTCTTTCCTCTTCTGACGCTGTCTCACTGTCATGACAAGGCTTAGCGTGGAATCTCATTATTGAGTCCGGCTTGTTTTGTTTCTGTTTTCGGGCTCATGGATTCCTGTGGAGCTCGAGTGACCCATCTGCCCTCGGTGTTTGTCTCGTTTGTGGGGAATGAGACCAGGGGCTAATTGCAGGGTGTCTGGCTAAATCCATTCAGAAACAGAGAAAAGGGAAAAGAAAGAGGACAGCCAAACCGCTGTTTAATCAAGGCGAATGTGCGTGTTATTTTTCTGCTTTCATATTAAACGTGCCAATCAGAGATCGGTTACGATGCACATGGGAATGCTGTAGTTGGATACGGAAGATGTGGCTCCTTCAAAAATTTCACCATACATATTTGGATAAACAGCAAACCATGCTTGAAAAACCAATGAATCCAAATCCCATGTTAAGTTTTATAAACCCATCACCGAGCAGTGATTTTGTTTTTTAAACCCTGTCTCCTATCATTGCACATTTACCAGCATCACCAGAATGAAAAGGGAGAAAGGCAATGAAAAGTCAGGAGGAAGCAAATCAAACAAGCAAGCTCGAGCAGAAAAGCCTCATGCTGGGTTAGAGCAAGCAGAGGCATAGCTCCTGCACTGGCTGAGATTCTGAGCATATGTCTGAAATACCATCATGTACATATTACTCAAATCTAGTGAATAAGTGATTGTGTAGTCAGCTTTCATTTTATGGCTCCCTGGATTCCAATAAATAATTTTTTGCGACTGGACTAATGGTAACTGGAATGTTATGGATCGAAATGGAGCGTTACAATAGGACAATGAGCACATTGTGGAACACTTAAAGCGGCTTTGCAGAACACCTCATCGCTCATCAGGTACCCGAGGACTCTAAGGGACAGACTGAACCCAGTCACAGGGTCATTCATGTAAGCCAATATTGGTTTGAGATCAGATTTTTCTTTTAATATGGTAATTAGAAACAGCTACAGAGCACATCGGCACACACTTAGACACTTCATATAAACATTAGACTTGAGGACTGGCAAAACAAGTTTGACTGAATAGAGGCTTTTATACATACTTACCACAGCATTAGGTTTAATCTGCGGTTGTCCAGCGGTAACCGCAGATTAATTTACAGAATGGCTAATTCATGTGAGCTAAGGTTGCATCAATGTTTAGATGCAATCCGTTGCTACTATATACAAATTGAAAATTAATTGCCGATTAAAAAAAAAATAGGAATAGCAATAATCATCAGCTAACAAGTTCCTGAGCTAGGGTGAAGGTTCAGGCGACGTGAGAAAAGAAGCAAACCAATCAACCAATCTTCCTTTGCTTTGTAGAAAGGGCGTAAAATTCAGTGGCAAGAAATGCTTAAAATTCTATCCAGATCAAACTATATGCAAACAGAACTGAGGAACTACCCGTACTGAGAGGTCGCCTGGTAAGCTTGAAGGGTAGGAAATGAGAGGAAAGAACCAGGCTCTACTTCGAAAAAGAAACAGGTAAAGAATTGTAAAGTCATGAAGAAGGGTATCACCTGGCCAGGTACAATAAGGATGAGGGGTAAGTATAGGACTTACTTGCCCTAATATGGTCAGGGGAAATGATAGGACATGAGGACAGGCCATAACTACTGTACTTGAGTCAACTATTTGGAATTACATTTTATGGCATTAGGCAGATGGCCTTATCCTGAGCAACTTACATTTTTATCTCATTATATTTCTGAGAAGTTGAGGCTTAAGGGCCTTGCTCAAGGACCCAACAGGTTGTGAGGTTTGCAATTGGAACCCTCTGAACTGTAGTCCATGCCTTAAGCAACTGAGCGAACCCTGAACCATTAAATGGAGAGGAAGGACTAAATTTGACCTGGTCAGTTAAAGGTGAGGGGTGGGGGTAGAAAATTGAGGTTTTGAACAAGGGAAAGGAAAATTAGTGGGTGGAGAGACATGGGGACAGTCAGGGTTGGAACAGAACAGAGGCAGGAAACAGAAGTGTTACTGTAGGTGTCCGACATGGCTAGATAGGGTCAGGGGATCGGGGGTTGGATGCATGTACTGTAGGACCTTTCTGTCTAGTTGAGGGCACGGAGCAGATTTATGTCTAGATTTCTGGATTAACTGACCAGGTGAAAAAGTGTGTGTGTGTGTGTGTGGGGGGGGGGGTGTAAGAAATCAGGGGGTAGACAGAACCAGGTATTACCTGGATAAATTGACCAACACTAAGAAGACAGCCATGACTTACCTACACATGTCTTGCCATCAGAGTGCAGGGCGAACTTCATGTGGCAAGAACAGCGCGGCCCATGGTCTGTCTCCTCACAGACGTGCTGACAGCCACCATTACCATAGTTACAGGTCACTGAGCAGACAAACACAAACACAAACTATTGGAATTGATACCGAACAGAAGCCAACAGCCGACAAGTTCAGCCATGGAGGAACGCGCCACTGTATATAATGCTAGTCCTTCGGGTGGTGTTTCTTAATGCGGCTTAAAACATTAATTAAAACATTCAGGCCTGCAGCTAAGTAGTTCAGTAGTTTGCTCGTGGTGGCAACAACGGCTCTCGGGTAGTCCTGCAATTAATCCTTCTTATCATGATCCCCAATCACTGTCTCAGAACTTTACTCACGGACAAAGTGACTAGGGATTTAAAGTGGGCATCTATCCATTTTTTTATCTAGAGAAAAATATACATAGACTCGACAAATAATCCAAATAAACTTCACCGTATTGACTGATTTTCAGGCATTCTATGTAGTCTATTTGCCTAAAGCGTTTGGGAATCGAATGCCCCTTTATAGTTAGCATGTACTGGGGGAAAATGCAGAGTATTAAAAAGTCTCTATGGAACATTTTTTCTAGTGTGTCTAGTGTGAGTGTGAGACTGAAAAGTGTTTCGACTGGAGCAGGCAGCTGATGACAGAAGGAGAGCAGGGTCTTGTCTCCAAACACACACACACACACACAACACACCGCAGCTTTGTCTACACCTGCCTTTCTACTGTTCCACCTTTCCTCTACGGGCTTTTTCAGAGAGTAGAATAACACTTCTGCGTTAGTGTTCTCCAGCTAGTCCATCTAGCAGACCCAGACAGGACTGACAACTCCAAAAGTTTTTTACCCCAGAGGCATACTACAGTATCTCCAAAGATTACCACCAATACATCATGGGTGAGTTTAGGACGAGCATGGATGTTTGGAAATCTTTGGGAATCTTGCAGTCCATTTCAAAAACGCAGATTTTATTATTCACTTATTCTCACTTATTCTCACTTACCAGTCACTTATTCTAGGCTAAACCAATCAATGTTGCAAGTGTGGCACTGAAGAAGTCTTTCAGGACAGTAGGAAGTTCTACTCACGTTTGCAGTCGCGGTTGTTCTTGGTGAGCTGGAAGCCTGGTCTGCACTCACAGGCGATGCCTCCTTTTGGAGTTTCCCTGCAGATATGAGCACAGCCGTGGTTTCTGTCCATACAACTAGGGCCTTCTTTTGTCCCATTTATACGCACTGTGGAAAAAAACAGATAACTAGGTTTCATCAGTCAGAAAATAAATCATTCATTCATTCATTCATCCATTTTCTATACCGCTTAATCCTATGATCAGGGTCGCGGGGGACCTGGAGCCTATCCCAGGATACTTCGGGCACTAGGCAGGGTACACCCTGGACAGGGTGCCAATCCATCACAGGGCACACACACATACACACACTCATCACCCAAGTGTTATAATTCTCTCTCTACATGCAGGCTGTACAGTATGTGCGAGGGGCGTTCAAGTCAAACACATGAGAGTAAAAACTTCCTTTATTCCTTTATACAAGTAAAGCAAAGCATCACTTGTATTATCTTCAGGGTTATCTTTCTACTTCTTTTTTTTTTTATATTATTCTTCCGTACAAATTTTGGCGCATAACTTGTCTTGTACCAGTTGTCGTAGACCCATGAAAGAGGTGTCAAATCGTGCAATTTACCGCCCAAAAAATTGGTTTTGAGATCAACTTTGATGAATTCTAGCACAGAGCAAGAATTTTGAAGACATATAAAATGTATCACATTTGAAGAGGCTTGCAAGCTTTGAAGAGGGTATAAGTTGTATAAGAGTTGCCCAAACTTGCCCCATTGACAGTGCTCACAGTTGCATTTCCTGCCATGGTAACTTCCAGAGGAACTTTGAAAACTAAACCTTACTGTGTCATAGCACACCTTTACTGCCCCATTGTCATAGAGACATGGGGGCGGGCTCATTTTACTCAGGCAACCAATCAGTCTCTCAGGATCATCGTGAAGTTGTCAAGCCACACCCTAGCAACCACTTTAGAGCACCTTAGCAACTGATCCCGTAGACTGTCATTATAAAAGGCCTAGAGGCACAAGTTTTGCAACGGCAAGCTCAACTCACATTTTCTTTAGAAAATTTACCCTTCTAGTTTTCTTTTATAATTCCATGCTACACTAATGTACTTATCATAGCTTTTACTTAGTGCTTGGATACCATCCAGTTTTCTCAGTATGCCAGAGATGATTGGACTGCCTGCATCACATTTAAAACGCTGGCCTTCTAGGAACTCCTCTAAGGGACCAAACATGTGGAAATTGCTTTTTCAGGAGGTCAGGACTGTATGCAGGATGTGTCAATAACAGCCAGCTGAGTTCCAGCATTTGGCAGACACTCTTATCCAGAGCGACTTACATTTTTTATCTCATTACACATCTGAGCAGTTGAGGGTTAAGGGCCTTGCTCAAGGGCCCAACATTGGCAACTTGGTGGTTGTGGGGTTTGAACCTGGGATCTTCCGAACCGTAGTCCAATGCCTTAACCACTGAGCTACCCCTGGCTGGTGTTGGTGATTGTGTGTACAGTTCCCACAGACAGATGTGTCTCTTACACAATTTGCCGCTGTTGAGTTTCAAGGATCAGGCGTTTCACCGGCTGAATGTTCACGAAAACGACTGCAGTGGGCTCGGCCGGGATCATCGTTCACGGACATACGGCCTTTTTTTAAAAAAACATTTGCACCGTTCAAATATTTTACTGCATCCAAGTGTCTCATCACCGAAGTCTTCTGGTAGTGTCAATCGCTTTTTACACTTCTTTCACCAGAGATTTCATAATAAGTCCTGGTTTGATGTCACTTTTATTCAGCCAGGGGTTAGATGAGTTTAATATGTATCATGTTTTTGATTTCTCACTGGACCACACACACATTATCATAACACACTCTCAAAGCCTACACATAGACTATGATCACGTGAACACGGATTATCTATCTTCTGTACATATAATAAAACTGTAAAGTTGGCGTGTACATACAAAATATTAGCAAAAAATAATTTGGGGGAATGTAAGATGAGTAACAGATAGTTTTGGGAATTTTTTGTCTGTTTGTTTGTGCACTTGTCAAATAAAAACTACTGGACAAATTTTACAGGGGTTTTCACAGGTGTATTTGTCCGAGCTTGTGGCAACATATAGGCTTTGTTTCATTTCAATTGGCCCATGGCAAGAGAACATATGCTACTTTGACTTTTCATTGGAAAACGCCGTTATATCATAAAAAAATCATTCTTGAAAAATCATTAGTTCTTCTCAAAATTCAACAGATGGAGCTGTGCATTTTTTAATTGCACACACTAGCACTTACAGTAAGAGTGTGTAATTAAATGAACAAAGTCACAGCACATCTAGTAGTCATTAGATCCATGCACTCTGTAATGTGACAAAACACGTCAACTCGTGCTTTTCTTCGACTGACCCCGGTGCACACTCCCGCTCGGCCGTGTTTGGACAGTAAAAGGAGAACCGTGGCACCCGGCTGACTCCAGATCCCATGGTACATTTGTGTCAATAGCACGTGTCTGCAGGATAGGAAACTAGCCGAGCTTGCTTGAGTTGCTCAGCATTGAGGCGTGAAGTTGGAATATGTTTCTGGAGATGCAGATCAAGGTTCAGGATCAAACTGTAGAGCATCTGGGGTTTTCATTAAGTTTAATCAGAATGTCAAAAGTAAAAAAAAAAAAAAAAAAAATTGGTTTAGCATTGGTCTTTGTAACGCTGTTAATCAAAATGTGCACCGCTGCACTGTGGAATTCCCAGATGGTCTGGACGGCAGTGCACATTATTGTTTCTGTACATTTTATGAATTTATCCAGATTACTATAGCAAGCACTCTACATAAACAAACATATCTAACAATAAATGATTAAAAGGTTTGTTATTAAAAACATCCGTATGATGCTAATCCACGGGATGGAGTGAGTGTTAGACGTAACGGCTGGATCTATTAACACTAAGGTCCTTTATTAGAGGATTACTAGGATCAAGCTGCATTTTTTTTGGCCTATTAATGTCAGGATGAAGTGAAGATAATACTGATTATACCTACTATAAGGTAAGCGAAAAACATGGAGGTAAAAGGTGATGGTGCTATTTAACTTCACAGTGAAGTAAAATCCCGCCACTTTTGTTGCATCCCCAGTCCCGATCACACCTCACGTCTCTCCCATGTATCTTGTATTTGTACCTGTATTTGGTTAAAACATCTGATGTGAATTTTTTCGTATCAACAAGAGCATGGAGGCGGATGTCTTCATAACAAGTAAAAAGCTGAGCTTGTGGAAAAAAAAACAGGACCTAAAATCCACATACTCTTATTTGTTCCGTCTTGCAAAAAAATAGAAAACATCCAGTTTGATGGGCCCTGCATCAAATTGCTTTCTGAACCATCTAACCCAGACCCCCACCCTTCCAGGGGTCACCCTTCTTCCTGCAGACCCATACATCAGGCCTGGCTCGGGTTGGAGACTCTCTGAAGAGTCATAAAGGGATAAAGTGCTGATGCGATGGCTCTTTTTTATGTTCTGTACCGTGGTGTAGCACGCACTCTGTGGTCGCCTCTTAAAAAACAAAAAAAGACCGCCAGATTCTTCCTGGTTTGAACGTTCCGGTAGTTATTGTAGGGACTCCTGAGACTCGGCCTTAATTGATTGAAAACAGAGGTGAAGGAAGAGAAGCTGAAAGAAAGTCAGAAACGAGAGCTAGAGTGAGAATGGAAAAGGGTAATGGAAGTGAGTATAGAAGTGTCCAACATAGCACTAACATTCATCTTCTATACCGCTTCATCCTGTATTTAGGGTCGCGGGGACCTGGAGCCTATCCCAGGAGACTTAGACTTTTTTATTTTTAACATACGGTAACCATGTGGTTACAGATCTGAAAACACAAAAAGTTGAAAGAGTTGAAAAGGTTTATGAAAAAACTGCCAAACACGATCATAAATCGAAACATTTAATTAGATTTGATTTGAGTACTTCCATCCTTTATCCTGTTACAGGGGACTTCATTCATTCATTCATCTTCTATACCGCTTTATCCTGTATTCAGAGTCGCGGGGACCTGGAGCCTATCCCAGGAGACATAGGGAACGAGGAAGGGTACACCCTGGGCAGGGTGCCAATCCATCGCAGGGCACACACATATACACACTCACACTCTCATTCACACACTACGGGCAATTTTGGGACGGCAAATAGCCTAACCTGCATATCTTTTGGACTGTGAGAGGAACCCGGAGTACCCGGAGGAAACCCACCAAGAACGGGGAGAACGTGAAAACTCCATGCACGCAGAGACGAGAATCAAACCTGGCCGGGAATAGTCCCTGTGCTTGGTGGGTTTCCTCCGGGTACTCACCTTCTATTTTTCCATATGGAGGCTGATCAATGTTGTCAATTCGGCCGTAGTGTACTGTACGACTGGGTGTATGAGCTCTGGAGTACCTGTGCCCTGCAATTTGCTGGCATCCCATCCAGAGTGTAGCCTGTTTTCTGCCCTAATATTCCTAGGATGAGCTCCAGGGCATCTGCGACATTACACACGATAGGTGGTTCAGACGTTGGATGGAAATATAAAGAGCTTTACTCTTTACTAAGCTTTCTATCCAAGAGTATTCTATTAGCATGATGAAAAACAGTTTAGCTTGCTAACTACCCTGGTGTAAAAATTAGACATGACGCGGGGTACACCCTGGACAGAAAGCCAATCCATTGCAAGGCACACAGACACACATTCATTTACTAACTATGGTTGGGTGAATTACCCTAATCTGTAAGTCTTTGGACCTGAGAAGAAACCGGAGTACCTGGAGGAAACCCACCAAGCACAGGGAGAACATGCAAACTTCACGAACGCAAATCCAAGGCTGGAATTGAACCCTTGACCCCGATGGAATGAGGCCACTGTGTTAACCACTACATATCTACCCACGAATGAGTATTTACAATTAAATACTTCTGATGCACTCTTAGAAGTATTTAATTGTAAAAACATTGAGAAACAATCCATTAAACAAATTTTCCTACTATTTGTGATGAAAACAAAGAATTGCTCTAATGGATTGTAACATTTTTATTTGTAGCGAACAAAAGAACATCAGAGTTTTGTTTAATGTTTTTAAATGCATTTCTTCTCTATGTTTCTTTGAAGAAACCCTGCAGTCACACGCACTCAACTTTACTGCAGGCAATAAAGCGATGGCTGTCATCAACTCCGTCAGTGCAGGAACTCTGGGTCTGTGTTACGAGCATGACCGTGCACTCTGCATATTTTTCATGAGCCCAAGATAAGCCCGGACACAAAAAGTAACATAATATCGCAGGTATCAAAGCTCTACCTGCTGGAATTCCAGAGGCCCGTGTTCGGATCCTTTTGCCAAACATAACATAGGCCTGACGTGTGAGCGGCTATCCGATGCCGAAGCTTTTCAGCAACATCTTTTTGCAACGGTGAAGAAAGTGAAAAGCCTCGCTGATTGGCACGAGCCTGGTGTGTGACAAACGCTTTGCTTATCGTCTGTGAATCGTAGCAGCGTAGCGTACAGCTGTGTTTTTTTTTCCGTCTCAGTGGATCCACAGCTAAAAATTTAGCTGACAGAGGGAATGTAACTCCAACCGTTTCTAAAGAAAAGAGCCGACACCTACTCTTCTTCTTTCAAAGGCATTTTCAGGGTGTGCTCAGACTGTTCAGGACTCTGAACAGTTCTTCACACACCTTACTGTGTTGTTCTATGGTTAGAACCTGAGAACTACAACACACAGATACAATCGCCAAATGCTAAGCTTAGATCAAGCTTTTGGAACATTTGATTTGTTTGCCTTGGGTCGCTTTTGTGGTATGTTTCGGATCCAGAAATCCATCCTGATAATCTGTACTGTGAAGCATTTGACCGGATCTGAGCAAAATTTTGAGCTCTATACACTTCAGAATTCATTCTGCTACTTCTATCATCAGTCGCATCATGAAAAAACACCAGAAACCCAGTTCCACTATGTTTAACAGATGATTTGGTACAGGAGCCCTTTCCTTCCTTCTCTATATTCTTCTCTTCCAATCATTCTGGTACCACTTACTCTTGTACTCAGGCTTTTGTTTTCCTTTTTAGCAAGGTCTCATCTGACTGTTTTGTTCCTGAGTATTCCCGATGGTTCATGATCTTCTTCACAATCACGCCAGATGTTCTGAAGGAGGAATTCTGCGATGATCCACTTTAGTGATCTTCTCTGATATTGCTTCTATAGTGTTCTTTTTACGGACGTACCAAACGGTTGACTTGTCAAACTCATAAAATTTCTGCTCGCTCTCTGTCAGATCTATGTTACTTCTTCAGCCTAACGATGACCTTCTTGTCTTGCATCAGCACCTCTTTGGAATGCGTATGAAAAGTTTCCGTATGCCATCAAATATCAAATGCAAATTCAACACATGGACCCAACTCCAAACCTGTTTTCCTCGCCATGAAATAATAGAAGAGACGGGTGACACCTGCACATTAAACTGCTTTTGTAAAAAGAAAAGGCTGGAATTCCAAATTCCTGTTAATTAAACCTGAAAGGCTACACTATAAATCAAACCTTTTCATTCTCATACCTTCATTAGCCTCTTTTTTTTTTCTTCAGTTTTTCTTTCTGCAGTTTGATACAGAGAAATCAAAAACACACAAACGCCTTAAACAAAGTTCTGGAGACTCCTTCCATAAATAGAAACAAATAGTTTTCCTCCTAATATCACCATATAGAAAGTATAGAGTCTAAAACAGCGTCTTAATATTAACCTGTGATTTGTAGCTGCACTACAGTCAGAGCTGCTGTTTTAGAAAACTAATCAACATCTACCTTCTGACTGATCAAATTCAAGAATTCAACACTACACTACTGTATGTTCTGGGCATCACAATCTGTTTAGCTTTATTGTATATTTCTCAATGTTTTTTTTTTTCCATGTACTGATTTTGGTGCACTTTCTAATCGTTAAATCAATCAATCCGTTCATTTAAATCATATAAACATTTTAAAAATATATTTATTTAACTTTATATATCTCTAAATGACGAACAGACCAGACGATGCTCCAGGTCCAGATCCAGCTCTACTCAATAATCAGTTAGTTAGACAGAGGTAGTCATTAAAGCTACCTGTAAACTGTGGCCTTACACCTTCAACAGCTCTAATGAGCTCCTATCAGCCCACAGAGCCATAAACTGGGATTTATGGAGTGGTTTTACACTCCTGCACTGGGGAAGGAGAGGAAAAACAGCAGACACCATCTGAAGAGCAGGTTTCAGGCGATGACTGTGCAGATCCCACGAATCAAAAACCTGAAAAACATTTCTTTAAGCTATTTGAATTGCTACATGCATTACATGAAGGTTTATATAGAACTGAAATTTAGCATTCAATTTGCCTTTAATGAACCGAGACAGACTGAATTTGGGCTAATTTGCGTGTACGTCATCGGGAGCTTTTTTTTTTTTTTTTTTTTGCAAGAATTGAAGACGGCACCATAGATTCCCAAGCATGTTATCAAGCACAGTAGCAAGAAGAAAAGGGAGACACTTTCAGTTTCGTGCCAAGAGTAATCATAAATTAAGGTTAAGTGAAGTGTAAAGTCTATTTATTTCATATTCTACGTCATTTACATGTCTTTTCTAAATGTTTTGATTGTTTTTATATGTTGGAAATTGGTAATGTTACTGTAGTAATATTTTTGGTCTCTTAGACGGATTATCTGTATTTACATTATTTCACTTTAAGTGAAACTGCACTTTCTTCACATATCCCAACATACTGTAGCTGGAGGACATAGGGTTAAGGGCCTTCCTCAAGGGCCCAACAACAGCAACATGGGGGACCTGGGGCTCAAACTGCCGACCTTCCAATCAGTAATGCAATGCCTTAACCCTCTGAGCCACCACTGCCCCTCTCATCGTTTTATGATAAATCAATCCCTATGCATGTAACGTCATGAAAAACATTCCAAAAGGAAAAGAAAACTTTTTGGTTTACTTAAAATGTTTATTCCCCCTATTCCATCCGAGTCCTGCTTATCGCTAAGTCTGCCACGCTGGTGCCACGACACATGCGGCGACCGATTATATGAACATTCCTTCTGTTTCCCCTCAAATAATGAAGCATTAAAACGTTTAACGAGCTGATATAAAAGCCAGAGAGCGAGCAGAAACATGGAACAGGAGCAGCTGAGGCAAAAATGACATCAAAATATTTATTTTGCCTCCACGCTGTACAAAAAAAGTGACTAAACTGTAGAGTTTGAGGTACAAATCATAGAAAGAACGGTTCTCTCACTACAGATTAATAAAATAATAAAAATGCACGGCATGTCATGTCGCTAAGAAACCTGGAAGTGGTTATACATTATTTGTATCAGTTTATTAGCAGATGTAGCAGCCATGCAACGAGCTGAACATGAAGCAGAACTTGTATACAAAATCTTTGCTTATTTAAAAAAGTATTACAATGAGTCTATCTATGATGCCAACCCAAATGCAACCACACCAGAGCTAGTGATGTGACCAAAAACAGCTAAGAAAGCGACATTCTGACTTTTGGAATTGAGCTAACTTTACCGCAGTGATTGTACAGCTTGGTCCGTGCTTGGTTCAACGTGCCATGTTCGCACAACGTCCAAATCTAAGTCTTTTCTCACAGGTCGTATTGTGAGCGTTAAGTGACGTGTACTGCAGTGACAGTAACAGATGGTGAATGTCCTTTGTCTTGGCTTCAACACGTATTTCACTGACTGTAGCTGCCACTGCTTTGTACAGCACAGCCTTTGCAATTGGCCTGCTAGAATACTGTATGTCTGCTTTTGATTAAAATAAATCAAGAAAGAAATAATCGCCACTGCTACATGTATGTGTCATGGTCTGTCTAAAATGTGGATGTTAACAGCTTCTCGAAGATTATATAGTGATTTTTAAATCAAATGTTTTATTATAGACATCCTTTTGTGCCAGAGGGGGAAAAATTCTAAAAATGGCTTTTATCTCATTTTGCTGCCAAACTGTTCAATTCTACAGAGTTTTATACAGGAAGGACAATAAAAACCCACTTGATTTGATTGACATTAGGGATAGTGTTGGCCCGGGGGTGGGGGGGTGGTGGTGTGTGTGTGTGGGGGGGGATAGGGGTGTTAGGTTGGGGGTTCGAATCTCCCCTCTGCTGTCCATGTGGGTGGAGTGTGCTGCATGTTCTCCACAAGCTTCCTTCCTGTATAGAATTGAACAGTTTAACAGCAAAATGAGTACAATTCTGAAAATGGCTTTTATCTCATTTTGCTTTTAAACTGTTCAAATCTCTACAAGTTTTATACAGGAAAGACAAAAAAAATACAAATTCACATTAGGGGTTGTTAAGTTGGGGATTCAAATCTTGTCTCTGCTCTGTGTGGGTGGGTGGAGTTTGCATGTTCTCCCCGTGCTTGGTGGCTTTCCTCCAGATAATCCGGTTAATCCAAAAATTAATTGTGAAATGTGCTTATACCTTGCCATGAGTTGCACACCATTCAGGGGGTACTAGTTCCTGAGGTTCCTGATTAGTTCCGTCTAGTTCCTGAGGTTCACTGGATAGACTCTGGACAGGATAAGTGCTATAGATTATGGATGGATGGATGGAGAAGTTATTGTAACCTGGTTTTAGTTAAGCATGTCATCAAATCACCACATGCTTGTCTTAGCTTCAGATTACTGTTAAAGTGGAATCACGTCACATTCCTGAATGGGTCAGTTCTGTAGTTTGGAGACACACCCCAGTCTCAGAGTTCATGCGTTTGACCGGTTATGAGAGAAAGCGACGGAGAAGGATCAAAGCGAGCAAACTGACAGCGGATCAGCTCACACCGGCACGGTCGGCAGAGCTCCAGCTCCGGTACAGTACACCGCTCCGCTTTTCAGTTTATCCTTTCAACAAACCACTTACGTAGGGTAGAGCAAGCAATGGCCTTTAATCACTTTCTGAAGAAAACGTTTATGAAGATATATGGGAAAAATAATATGAGATGGATGAAAAAAGGGCGGGGCTTCCAGGTTGTCCATTAGTATCAAAGAGTTTAACGAACTGTCAATCATTCCAGATAATCGACTGGCTCATCAAATTCATTTTATTTTTATTTCATTTATACTTGCAATTTTAGGATAGATAAATAGAGTAGTGTGTGTGAACAAAAATAACTGTATGCCCTTGAGTAGGAAGAAACTAAGATGTTTAAACAAATAAAACTTTATGTGAAAAGTGTAATTAAATATTTCATTGTATAAATATCATGCAGCATATCATAAGTCGTATATAATATTTGTAATAATTTTTTAAGTTTCCTAATCACATTGCACCGTTATAGCCGTGCCTATAAATGAGGCGGTTCCCCTGACGTTCTCCTCCGCTGCACAGATTGGTTCTGGGAGAGAAATAACGCTGAGCAGACGAGAGTGATCTCCTCTCCGTCCTTCTCCACCGAGGACCTGGGAACGAGGGAACGAGGGAGCTACAGCGCAACAACGTGGTGTTGGTGGATTTACTGCCGTTCTGACCTCACCGTCCAAGAGGTTTTAATTTGGGAGCAATAAAACTAACATTAAGATGAAATATGGGAGATTAGTGCGGGGATTTATCGAACCTGGTCCAACAGAACAGCAGGGAAAAAAAGGGAGCTGAGTAAACACGATAAAGGCCCTGCTCCGTCCGGCGTCTGAAACGTATGATCCAGCTATTCGACGGGCTCGAATAACACGCCGCTTATGAAAGGCAAACACCGGCAGTTCGGCGGGCCAGACGGATCTCTGGAGGTGAAACTTGGCCGTTTTCTTGAAAGTGATTTAAAAACATGCAGTTTATCACAGAAGGCACTGAACATGTGAGGCATAGTGTGTGCATGAGGTCATGAGAAACCGCAGCGTTCATACAGGATATACATAAAGCGTTTGACTGATGGGTGTTTGGGAATGGGGCAGGGTGTTGGGGGCGGGGTCACTCACCTTTGGGCCTCTGGATGCAGGTGTGCTGGTTGTCAGACAGAAAGAAGCCCTCTTTACAGCGACACTCGTAACTCCCCATCATGTTCACACACACCTGCTGACAGCCACCATTACCCTCCGAACACTCGTCTACGTCTGCAGAGAGAGAGAGAGAGAGAGAGAGAGACAGAGCATGAGAGACAGGAAGATAAAGAGAATGTGAGACATATCACTGAAAGAAAGAGTGGGAGAAATAAAAAGACTGGGAGAGACAGGATGAGAAAGAAAGACAGGAACTCAGACAGGAACAAGACAGACAAACAGAGAGAGAGAGAGAGAGACAGAACAGAATAGATGGAAAGTGAGAAGGATTGAAAGAAACAAAGAGAGACAGACAGACGGGGTGTGAAAGAGACAGAGACAGAAAGAAAGAGAGGGAGAGAGACAGTATGAATAGAGAGTGAGACAGAGAGAGACAAGCAGAGAGTGAGAGAGAAATAAACAAAGAAAATGAGACAGACAGGGAGAGAGATGAGGCCAAAAGAATGAAAAAGTGATTGAGAGAGAATCATACAGGAAAGAAGTGTGTGTGTGTGTGTGTGTGTGTGTGTGTGTGTGTGAGAGAGAGAGAGAGAGAGAGAGAGAGTGGGAGAGATAAGAAAACAGTGAGAGAATGATACAGAGAGAGAGAGAGAGAGAGAGAGACGGTGACACTTTATAGAGAAAAACATACTGTATATAGAGTGAGATGGAGTGAGGGAGAGAGAAAGAGAGAGAGACAGAAATAAACAGAAAAAGAGAATGAGACAAACAGAAACAGACCAAGAGAGAGAAATGGATATAAAGAAAACCAGAAAAAGAAAAAAGATAGGGAGATAGAGAGAGAGAGAGAGAGAGAGACGGTGAAACAGAGTCAGAGAAATCATTTAAACTGTAGAGCGCTTGCGTCAATCACAATCACTCCATCATTACCATAACACGACAGATGAACAGATTATGATTGGTATTTTATCTTCTTGTTTTTTTGCTCTGATCTGAAGAAAAGAAATCACTTTCTAAAATAAATGAAAGCTGGTTTATTCCTGGTGTCACGGTGGTGTAGTGGTTAGCGCTGTCGCCTTGCACCTCCAGGGTCCGGGTTCGATTCCCGTCTCTGTGTGCATGGAGTTTGCATGTTCTCCCCGTGCTTGGTGTGTTTCCTCTGGGTACTCCAGTTTCCTCCCACATTCCAAAGACATGTAGGTTAGGTTAATTGATGTTCCCAAATTGCCTGTAGGGTGTGAGTGTGTGTATGTGTGTGTGCCCTGCAATGGATTGGCACCCTGTCCAGAGTGTACCCTGTCTCGTGCCCTAAGCCTCCTGAGATAGGCTGCAGGCCCCCGCGACCCTGAATAAAGGATAAAGCGGTAATGACGATGAGTGAGTGAGTGAGAATGGTTTATTCCCCGACATCACAGCCATAATGTCCTGCTCAGTAACGCCAGGTTGGTGAGACGGTGCTAAAACTTGAGGAAATCGCTGGAGCAGAATGAGTTTTTTTTACAGTCAGGACGTCTCTTTGTCGAACCTCTGTACATCTGACAGAGAAATTCCAACCTTTTGGAATTTTATGAGTCACCTGGAAATGTGCATATGATGTATATATTGGACTGTAAAGTGTTAAATACGCACAGTTCTAGCTATTTATATAGAGGAATGAAAGACTATCCCTTCCACAAAAGTACTGTACGCTAACACACTTTTTTTCCGAGTTTGTTCAATCGTGTGTCTGATCTTCAGCAAGAAACTTTTAACCGTTTTCTCAAGAAGAAGAAAAATAATAATAATAATAATAATAATAATGATTCATGGCCTCGCTGGACTGCTAAATAACAATCCCTTTTATGACACTAATATGTAAATTCATGCCTGTAAACGCTGCTCTGAGCCGCCGTAAATCTCCCGACGCAGGCGTCTCGTCTAGCTAATACTCAGTAAACCTGACATTAAAAGAACTCGTGTTGAGTTAATGGTACTCATAAAAATAAAAAGAAAAAAGTTAAGAGGAGTGGCTCTGCCACGGCCGATGTTGCCGCACTTTCCTCGTGACGACCCGAGTTCGAGTCAGGAAGTAGCCGAAGACGTTCCCGTAAGCTCCTGGCACGATGCTCGATCCAGGACAGATGTTAAAATGCTCCCAAGGAGAAGCCACTTGCTCCAGGTCGGGCGCAGTGCGTGAAGACAGACGCTTTTATTGGGATCTCAGACTGACTCCGCTTTCACAGTTAAAGTGAACATACGAGTCGCCCGAGAGAGAAAAGCGTTCCAGTACTTTAACCGAATCTGAGAAAAACAGTAAGGAAAATATTAAAGTAGGCCATCACCCAGGCGCTTTATGGCTCTCTGGCTTCTGACTGGAGCAGCGGGATCTGGACGAAACATAGCGCTGAGGTCGTGTTACGAACTGGCCTGCGAAGACTTGTGTCACCTAAAACTATGGTTCTCAAACCATGAAGAACCTCCAAGAACATCCATGGGATCTGAATATATTTTGTTCTTGTTAGACCATTATTAAAGTTATTATTTAAAGTATTTCTTATATTATTAAGTCACAGTCACTAGTGCTTGGATGTCATCAAGGTATAACGTTTTATTAGTACGCTGAAGCCATGTCTGGAATGCCGGCCTCCCAGGAACTCCTTTAATGTCCCAAACATGTGGAAATAGCTTGGAGCGAGGTCAGGACTGTACGGGGGATGTGGCGATAACTCCGTGACGAGTTCCTGTGATGTGCAAATGGTGTTGGTGAATGATTATGTGTACAGTTTCCACAAAATTTGCCGACGGTGGTTTTCAAGGATCAGATGCTCCAGTCGCTGAATGTTCACAGGAACGTGGTGAGCCCCGGGACGCCTCGTCCGGGATCGTCATTCACGGCCTTCTTTATAACGTTCGCACCATTTAAATGTTTTACTGCGGCTAAGAGTCTCATCACTGTACTTCAAGCCAGCTATATTCATTACTACATTATACATTAATACTATTAATTTTCTCTGTGAACTAGCTGGCACTGCACTGTCCTGATCTTGTACTCCTCCTATTGTCCTGTTTTTTGTTTTGTCTTGTTTTTTTGTAGTAGTAATACAACAAAACGGATTGCACTTTACAGTACTCAACCTTAGATAGCTTCAGTGTGTGACCCTTTTGGAATTTCATGGTTTTCTCCATTAATTTGTCATAAAATGTGATGTGATCTTCATCTGGGTTTTGGGATTCTGGGTTCAGGTTTTACGCATACCTGGTGCTTTGTTAAGTAAATGAGTTTGGGGTGTGGACTAGAGCTACTTGATTAAAACCACTCAAACTTTTCGAGTTTCTCCACACAGGAAGAGTACGCTAATGTGAGCCATGCCACGCCAACAAGAGCTTTCAGAGAATCTACAATCAAGAATTGTTGATTTACACAAAGCTGGAAAATGTTACAAAGTGATTTTAGAAATTCACCAGTCTACAGTTAGGCACATGGAGATACTTTGGTACCACATAGTGGGCGGCCAGTCACAATGACCCAATGACGACTCATCAATGAGGTAAAGGAACAACCCCGGGAAAGATCTAAAGATATCATTGGAACTGACTAACATCTGTGTTAAATAAATAAAAAATAAAACATGAAAAGTGCAACGTAAATGCGAATTGAAGTTAAACTAAAAGTTTTTTAAATTGAACTAGTTAGCGGAGAGAGATAAACTGGTGGCGGGACATGCACACGTGTGAGCTTGTGTACGTGGGCGACGTCGGCAATTTCCTCCGAGTTTATCACGCTACACTGTAAGACTCTATGAGAAGAAGTTTAAAACGATGCAGTTGGTTGGGTTCCATGTGGTTCTCTGTGTTTTAGTTTAGACTACACGTCTCTCTCCCTAGCTGGAAGCTCTTACATGGCTAGTGGATAAACCTTTTCACTAACAAAAAGTGTTGAGTGACATCATGTGCATCATGACATTTTTTTTTTATAACCATCTTGACTAACCCAACTGAGCTGCTTGTCGAGGGACAACATGAGAAGAACATCAGAAAAGTGAATCGTGATACTTGCGGAATAGCCACATGAATTGATTGAATCTGCACTTGGGTATCGTGATAATATCGTATCGGGAGATCTCTGATGATTCCCATCCGTGCTGGATTCAGATATATATTTTAGTGTACTTTATCACAATAAAAGTCTATCCAATCCCTCCATTTATCTATTTATTAAACACTCCTGAGGTGTGCTGATATTGGAAAGTAATCAACATTACTGCATTCAGCACCCTTTGACCAATCAGAATCGAGGATACGAGGACAATATGAATGTAAAATATCCACCAGGAACCATTATGAACAACACATTCCATTACACTTCTGGTGCGAATCTTGGAACAACGAGCAGCTCTTGTGAATTATTGAAGGTTAACGAATGAAATTGCCAAAGTTGGCTGGCTTAAAGGGGGAGAAAGTTCATTTTATTTCTCGAATCCAAACACGGGGTCAGTCACCTCGTCCGATCGAAACCGGGTCGAGAAACACCCATGGGCTTCTGACAATCATTTTGATTTATTGCCCAGACGTCTGCGGCCCTGAAAACCGCCTCTCCAATCATTTAATAATGGTTTAATCTCCAACAATCTGATCTGTTGAAATAACCCCACGTTCTCAATTACACCAGAAATCAGCGTATCAAAGAATAACCGAGAAACGTAACATGAGACAAAGAGAATAAATTTTACGAAGCGAGAACCATCTGGAGAACAAGTATCATTCATTTCCTCATAAGCAGATGAAAGTAATCGATGAAAAATGACCCGTGTTACAAGAGTCACGGACACAAAACACAGAGGAGCCGAGCGCCAAGAGATCAATGACTTAACGAGCAGCTGTTAAACCCGAGCCTGGACATCGGCACATATACACCGTCTCTCTCTCTCTCACTCTCTCTCACTCTCTCTCTCTCAGACACACTTCCAAATGAGCCGTCGCCCCTGCGGCTCTCGTCACTCGGCTCCTACAGAGGCCTGCGCTATGTGATGGAGACGGCCGGCGTCCAAAGCAAATATTTTGAAAAGGAAAGGGATTCTGGCGAGCGCTCAGGTTATTTGCACTTAAAAGTTTTTCTTTTTGCAAAAACTCTCCGGAGAGAAGCGAAAATGTAATCAAGTTAAAAAGACTGCCTCAGAGCTGAAAAATGAGACATCGTCGTGTCTGTCGTCCTGCACACTCCGGCGCTCTCTTACACACTTACACACACAATTATGTGGATTATTTTGTCAACGTGACTGATGTTTCTTGATCGGTGTGACGTTTTAGAGCAGGTGTTCGGTAGTCAGTTGTGTTATGAATGATTGAAGAATATCGATTTCTAATCAAAGCTTCGTTAGATTTAGTAGGTTATACGTAAAAAAAAAAAAGGTTGAGTTTAGGATTAAGGTTTAATTTGAAATAAATTTCAGTTGGGAGGAAAGTGTTGATGTAGTGATACAATCACCAAATTCTACAGGAAAGCTGGAAGTGTTTATTTCCTTCTGTCTTTTAAACAATTCATTCATTAAATATAGAAATAATCTTTAGTAATCTGTTGTGAATCATGGTAGACGTGCTAGTCCTTGACATTATCATACCACCAGCTAAGCAACACACTCGGTCGGAATTAGCTTTCTGTCTGTTCCTTGACTTGGACGTGGTGACGGATCTCTGCATCTCACTTACAGGCTTGTTTTTACAGTAATAAATCTCAGCATGCTTCATTCCAACAGCTGTCAAATCAAGCAGGTTGATCCACTTCCATTGTGCTGCTCTCGCAATACGCTCTACTGGTAAATCCCACCAGCGCACACTCACTGGGCCACGTTAGAAAGCTGTGACTCGACACAGGTGTTACGCACGTTGCTACAGTAGCATCGTAAAACAAGATGGAACGATGCTCCAAACCTCAAGTGAACCATCGGACATAATAAATCCACATCCGATTGCAACTACGGTCGCTGCTAAGAGAGATGTCTGCTGTTAGAATACGTTATTATTATTTAAGGTCCGTCTTGACAATCAATTGAATAGCACTTGGATGCAGAGTCCGTCCCAGGAACAGGGGGGTGGGGGT
>JAQQZS010000015.1:24329284-24343820 GCA_030068045.1 Platyallabes tihoni | reverse complement strand
TTTTGAATGCCCCGCCCCAACCCGCCCCGCAAATAAAGCGACAATTTCTTGACCCGCCCCAACCCGACCCGTGGGTTAAAAGCCGACCCGCGCATCACTAATTCACATATATTACCGCGGTTAAGTGTCTCATCACCGTCCTGTGTTTGAAGTCTTATTGTAAATGTCAATCACTTTTATGCCTTCATTCACCAGAAATGTTATCACAAGTCCCTGTTTGACTTGAACAACCTTTGTAGTTATGACAAAAAGTAGTGATAAATCCAATCAACTCTCCGTAAATTATTTCTCAGTCTGACCCTATAGCATGTGGTATCTGACATTTTTCCTGACACTTTCACACATTTAGCTCCTACTTGTGATTACAGTTTGACTTTAAATAAAATGTAGAGTTGCTATCATGTCTTATATCAGCATACAGTATATACATATTGTAAATATTCACAACCTCTTATTAAAGTTCTGTAGAAAAATTCCGTAGTAGTATTTATAGCTAATACAGTTAGCTTGTGCTGCTAAAACCAAACTCCTAACAGCTAAAGCAAGCTTTGTACAAAATCACAGAAACAATTTTAGATTTTTTTGAATCTTTGATGTTTGGGTTTAGGAAGAAAATCTGTAGATATGTAGGTATACATTGGGTGTGTGTAGATACAGTAGGGTGGTTTGCCTGTGCTGCTAGTCTGCTAACAGAGCTAATACAAAGCCTAGCATAAAAAGAAACTGGATTCACCTTATTTGGACATTTTCCAAGCTGATCAAATTACAATTTTACAGAAGTCTAACTTGTATTATTTAATACATCGTGCGCTACAGTGTGCATATTGACACTTGCTGATGTGTACACGTGGTGAAACACTACACAATATTTTTGCTACTGTGTTCTTCACCGGGTTGGTAATCTTTGGTAGGTAAAGATTAGTCCTTCAGCTACAGTCAAAGTTGTTCTGTAACCATTAAATTTTTAATTTTTTTATTATAAATTAAATTATAAGTTGGACGGGATTGGTTTTGTTTGTAATGAACCTGCCATTAGATGCAGTGCGTTAAGTGACGGACTGAGGACATGAACAGGAAGTGAGCGAGAAAGAGTGTTTTGAGTGTTTCAAAAAAATGCGATTGAAGCTCTCTCTCTTTAAGACCATTGGAATGCTTTTGTCTGATTTGCGACAGTTTTTCTTCACTTTGCCGTTTCGCCTCTTTAGCCGAGCCTGGTCGCCCTGGACAGTTTACCACGCGGTCAACCATGAACTTTACAACTCATATATGTATGATCCATGGGACTGGATCTCACAACCTTATGATTAAAATGTTGTGTGTAACATGGAAATTCAGAACTGCTGCTGTAATCATAAAGATTTATTGAAACTTTGTGATGATGTCGTTGTTAAAAACTTCAGACAAACACAACTGAATTGAATGAAGTTCTCCATGGAATTCTAGATAATAATAATTAAAATTTCATAGCATTCCTAATAACATTAGCTCAATTATGGCAGCCGTACAGTTAAAGTTTCACAAACGTTCGGAAATCTTATCTTCTTACAATCTTTCTTACGGAAGTCTTAACATCTCAGTGCAAGGCATGTACAGTACAGTACTGCTAAATCCGATTTTGGGTTCCAATTTTTTCATCTATCGGTGGCATTTTGGAGGTCTGGTTTCAAATTAATAAAAATACACAATTTCAAGATTTTATTTGTAGAATAAAATTAAATATTGTGCCTAAAAAGGCATTGTGCACTCACTTTCTATTATCCATAAAGTTTTTTTAAACAAATAATAATAATAATAATAATAATAATCACTATGGACCACCAGATACAATACTAACACGATACCTAGGTGCCATTCCGATCTATATTGCGATTCTGTTAGTATCATGATTTTACAAATATCCTGATAAGTTAATTACAAGTTTATTGTGAGATGGTGTGAATAGTTTAGGGTACCACCACCTGTAGGATTATAGAGGAACTGACAATACAAAGAAATATATACATAAAAGTCATTGTGGTGATTTATAAACTGCTATGCAAAGGAATAATGATACATCACTAAATAATCCCCCCCCGTCTGTAGTGGTCTCCAAGTGCTATGTAGATTCTAGCTTTAATTCAGCATATTTGTGTTTGTTACTAAAGGTTACATGAGACAGTTTAGCATTAAAGTACATGTCTTATTTGGTGTAATCGTACTCAATCGTTTGCCCATCTTGATTTTTCTTAGTGTAAATGCATACTAAATTCAAGAGATTTCTGACTGCTGTCTACTTGCTGAACAAGGTACAAGTTAATTAATTTTCCTGATAAAAATTTTATTATTATATATTTTTTTATATGGACTAGTACCAAAGTCCAAACCAACCCTGTTATTAATATCTGATGAAAATGCACAGAAAAAGTACTTACAGAAGTATGCGAGTGTATATGTTTTTGTGTGTGTGTGTGTGTGTGTGTGTGTCTTGCAGCCAGTGATGGACAAGGTTTTAGTTCAAAGCCCTACCACGACCCAAAAGGCAAGGAAAAAAAAAAAAACGGCACGCAATTGCAGTTAGCCTTGAACCGACCAAGTGCTTATTTTACTATCACCGTCTCCTAGTAATGCACATGTTTCGAATGAGTGTAGTTTAGCAGTTTGGATTTTTGGATAATCGCCAGTCATGATATCCGGCCATTTAACATAAAAAGAAAAAGAGAAAAAATCACTTAGCACGTGTGTCCAATCTGTTAGAATCTAAAAGCTTTTAAAATGGTACATGAGGCATAATCAGGGGTCTGACTTAAGAAAAAAAAATGGTGACAGGATCATCTATATTTGTTATTGAGTTCCTATAATTATTATCTAGAGTGATTAAATGGGTTCAATCCAAAACCCAGGACCGGAAAGCATGAAACACATCACTGCTGAGTTATCTGTGGAATTTACTCTACAATTAAAAAGGTTTCGGCTGCAAAAAAACATGATTTTTGGATAAAAAACAAAACATAAATACGTTAATAACCTGTTAGCAAAGCATGATTCATCAGTTAACCAGTATTTTACTTCTCCCTCATAAGCTGGCATAAAAACCCTAAAATATTTATGTTCACGAGAAGCTGCAGCGGAGATCTCCGCCGCGTACAAGGCCATTGCTCACGCTGACAAAAGAACAGGGCAACTTCATCGAGTGAAAGGCAAGACAAAGCAAACAAACCCCCAGGCGGAATAAAGAGGGAGTGAAGTTGTATTCGGCCATCCCCTCCCCTCTCCGTGGGAGTCTGCAGTACCAGCTTGGCCTTTTCCGTGCTCTCTGGCACGCCTGAATCAGGCCACCGGGTTCAGTTCCCACACAGAAAGCATCCTGTCGAGCCTCAGCTACGTCTCACTCGGTGTCTGTGCATCTGTCTTTGTCTCCGAGCCTTTCTAGTACTTTCAGGCTCTCTGTCGTCCGTTCCGTGCCGGTCTCGGGGTAGGCCGGGAGACGGACCAGAGGTTACGCCAACGCACACCGCTGCAGTGTGACACATCGTCGCCGGCAGTTGCCGTGGTGCCGCGTCAGGCGATTCGTCCCGTATCTAATCTGACTCGTTATAAACATTTTTTTCAACTACGTTATCAGGGTCTTTCCGGAGACAGAAGTAAGCAGGAAGCACTGAGAACCTGTCCACAGCTGGACGAAAGGGTGAAAATAACATTCCCATGCAGATGTGTTTAAGCATTCCCATGCAGATGTGTTTCCAGGTAGAAAAATTACACACCTTAAGATCATGCGATAAGTTAAAAATCATCAACAACCATGAAGGGAGATAAGGCAGAGTTTCTACTAACGGCATGTCCAAAGGTTGTCCATATTGTGACTTTTCTAATCTTTACAAAGTACTTTTTAATGAGATGGTGGACGTCCGTCCTTTATATCTTTTTGTTACAGCAGCTATAAACAGTCGTTCCCTCACCAGTCTGTCTTTAATCCTTGTTCTTTAAACTTAGCCTTTTCCGCGTCAGAAAACTACAAAGCTCGGACACTTGAGACGTCTTCCATCAGCAATAACTAAACATTTATTTACAGAAAACTTTATCAAACCAATGATTACACATTTTTCTCATCAAGATCCTGAAAATGGAAGGCTCTAAAAATCACTAATTGCTCCTTTAATATGCTGTTTTACAATATTGACAACAAACATCTTCTGTTTGAACCATGTGACCCGACCCCGTCAGAGGTGTACGTCTCCGAGACGTGTTTCTCAGCCCTCACATTTCCTTTATACTTTTTTTTGGGATGTTAGATCAGAACTTTCAGATCATGTACTACAGAAATGGACACTCATATACACACACAAACAGATCAGATCAGCACCGGTAAGCAGGTGCTCACGTTGGCCCACGTCGGCCAAACACCAGAGCGGCGCTAACGTCGTCACATGGCCTCGTACTGAGTGCAGTGGATGTTGTGGAAAACGAAAAAGAAGAAAAGTGGTTCAAATTGCAAAATGTAAATATTGAGTTTTCCCACAATGGGAAGTAGACCACCCAAGATGCAAACAGCCCCCCCCTTCACACACACACACACACACACACACACACACGTTCCGTCCCTGTCAGCTGCTCAGGGGACAGCTTTTTTTGTGTGTTTGAGTGTGAAACTTCAACATGTTACCCCCAGCACACCACACACACACACACACACACACACACACACACATACACACACACACGATTATGCTTATTCTCATTCATAAATTTCATCTTACTGCAAAGAACAAATACAAATTGGAAGTTGAGCGCAGGTTGATGAAAACCTCAGGAAAATCTTTTCCTGCAGAAGATGTGCCCTCTGTTATTTAAACACACACACACACACACACACACACACACACACAAGTAACACATAATTTCTGGCAAACTCTTTATTTCTTTGACATCAATGTGTCGTCACTGCAACATCAAGAAAAACAAACTTTCCCAAATTGTATATGGATTTAAAATATGAAAATGATTATTATTTAGTAATTCATGGTGTTATTGCTGAGCGAGTGAGTGTGTGTCACTGTATATACACTGCCTGAGCAAAATAAAGTTGCCATTTCAGAAGAGTCAAATTATTGGGCAGCATTGAGCAAAGAAAACAACTAAGGAGAGTTAAATGACTGGAACTGGGTTAAGAACCGTTCCACAGATCGGAAAAAAATCATAAATGGCGATGACTTAAACACTTGGCGAAGTTGCATGTTAAAAAATCTACAGTAGAAACCAGACCTATGTTTCATAATGAAAGAAAGAGCATTTCCACACACACACACACACACACATAATGTGATGAGAAATCACAGGATTGGGACTAAACAGCTGTGTGTTCATAAGAAAAACACTTGTTAGTGAGACTCATCAGAAAAAAGGCTACGGTTTGCTACGGAGCATAAAGACTGGTCTTTGGAGCGATTGGAAACAGGTCATGTGACCTGATGAGTCCAGATTGATCCTATTCCAGAGCGATGGTCAGGGTAAAGAGGCAAGTACATGAAGCTTGCATAGTGTCCACTGTACAAGCCTCTGGAGACAGTGTTATGATCTGGGGTTGCTTCAGTTGCTCAGGTCGAGACTCAGCAACGTTACGTGGCAATAAAATGAAGTCAGCTGACCACCTGAATGTACTGAATGACATAAAGTACTGTATATGGAGTTTTTCTTCCCCGATGGCACGGACATATCCCAGGCTTTTTTTGGCCAGGCAGCAAAGAATTAATAAAAATAAATAAATCTGATTACACAGATTTTCAAATCTTCTACTTTTTGAATTGTAAATTTTTAAATAGTAAGTAGTTTTATATTTAAAAAAAATGTCCTCAAGTATCATGGTATATTTTATTCCTTACAATTCATAAATATTTGTATGATTAATAACATTTCATGTAATTATTATTAATACAATAACACTATTCCCCAAGAGTTACTACACGACCTCTGGTAACCCTTCCATCCAGTGTTCTGCCTTACAGAGAGTCAATTTGAGGATTTTTCAAATAAAAATGTTACATTTAAATCTCGGCTGATTTACCACAAATCATTTTCCTGATTATATCTGTATCACTTTAGCCGATTTTTACTAAGCGCAAAGTTGAACTGGTCTTGATTTATGGCCAATTCCACTTCTTTACAGAAATAAAAGTAAAAAACTGTAAATAAATATCTGCCAATTAATAAAATATGAAAATTGAAAAGTGTGTCAAAGTGTTGACAGGCTAAATAAGGTACTTTAACTTGAATCAAAGTAACCGTTAAAAGATAAATTTATCTGTATTCATTAATTTGCTAATTTTTTGCTCTCATTTTTTTATATTAACATTAAATAGTTTAAATCTGAACATTAGCACTGGAGTTTTTATTATTATTATTTTAGGTATAATGTTTTATATTAATCTTTTTAGCATTCCTTCACATGGACAACATATGTATGTAACAAAAAAAATCTAAATGGATCCAATCTGGATTAAAATAAATAAATAAACAATTGGCAAATTTAATTTCAAGGCACAATAAGCAGCAATGACACTTTTCCCACACTTTTAAAAAATGCTCAAAAAAATAAAAAGACATACAGTAGCAAACCCGAAGCTGAGTGTGAAAAAGAGGATGGGTGCAATATTCAGTTTCAGTTAAAAAAAAAAAAAAAAGCTTTCACACATTGCTTCCCTAATGTCCTTTGCAGAAACCATGAAACATTTCGACACGGACGATATTTTCTCTGTAAAGTGTTTTCCCCCTTGTTTCTGTACTGACCACAAATAATTTTAAACACTTTAATCATCATTAGCACTTATTCGTCACTTAGCACTCAATTCGTCACTTCAACATAATCTTTTCCTGGACAATTATTCTTTTAGCCTGTTTTCTCTCTCAATGGAAAAATATGATTAGCTCTACATTATACTTGTGCAATGCTGGTCCGGTTTTATTTCAAGTTAACAAACCTTTAAACATCTCTGTTTGGAAAGGCAGTGTCAGCGAGGTGAGAGAGGAGAACCAGCCAAAACATGATTAACATGAAATGGATGGAAGGGGGGGGGGCTTCCATAGAGTCAATTAGCCTCAGAGAGTTCAAAACAACTATGTGTCTGTCAATCATTCCTGATTCATCAGCTATTTTTTTATTCATTCATTCATTCATTCATTCATCTTCTATACCGCTTTATCCTGTGATCAGGGTCGCGGGGGGCCTGGAGCCTATCCCAGGAGGCTTTCGGGCACAAGGCAGGGTACACCCTGGACAGGGTGCCAATCTATTTTTTTTTTTAACCAAATAAAATACAGAGACATATTTTAAAATCTGTCTGTCTGAACACAGTAACATGGATGTAGTATATGTTTTGGTAGGAACATTCACCATGTGCACTGTCTAAAAATAAAACAATTTCAGAAGTATCTCATCAGCTTCATATTAGTATCATGCTTAGAAGCACCAAAGAGGTAATGTGCATGTTTTTCAACCTTCATAGTCTGCAGAAATATACTGGCTTCTAGTTCAGTAAGGAAAGTGCTGTAAAGTGCAATTCAGGGCAATCTATACAGAGTGACCCTGAGAAAAGCTTTCTAGGTGAGAACAAGGCATTGGGAAAGGCAGCCTGCAACTGTGACATCATCTAAAGGATCAACTCTACAAACACAAATGATTGCTATTGAGCTTGAAATGCTTGGAAGCACTTTTACTTTTAAAACAGATACTTAAATAAACAGCTTTTCTGCGAGAGAACAAAACATTACTTGCATGTACACGCATGGACCTGAGAGCTGCAACTGAAGAAAGAAAAAAAAAAGAAAATCAGGGGAGGGGGGTGGGAATCATCATGCAATTTGCAACTTTATCCTGCAATTAAAGGCTTAAACATTTAAGTGCCTTAGGATCATTAGTAGATTCATTTATGAGAAGTTGATGGACTGGGAAATGCATCACAGAACTGCACAGTGCACCCTCAAACTTTTTTTTAACAAATAAAAGTGAGGTATGCATGAAGACCCATGTACAAAAACACACACTGAAGGCGTTTTAAAATGTTTGTTTGATTATTAATTCCTCGAATGCATCTTTCAAATGGATTTCACTTATGGCTTCTTTAAAAAAAAAAAAAAAAAAAAATTCCATTCTGTAAGGCTGCTGCACTGATCCATGTTACAACATGAAAAAAAAGTTTTCTAAAAAAGATGGGACATTCTGGGAATACATTAAGTCCCTGGGATGCTTCGAAATGCATTAATAAACTGGACTAACATATGCATGTGAAAGATGTACAATTGACTGCAAATCCATCTTTTCATCAAACCTGCAAGGTGTACCGAGCGCGTGCCAGTCGTTAATTTCATGCTCAAACGTGAGCGCACGGAAGAGAGGATGAGATGAAGAGACAGAGAGAGAGAGAGAGAGACAGAGAGAGAGACAGAGAGAGAGGGGGGAGTTTCACCGTGTGCGGATCGGGTCAGGGATGCGGCTCCCGGCTGCGGGACAAAGGCGAGCAGGGTGCAGGCCACCAATCCGGCGCAGGCGCGCGCTACCGCCTGGAGGAACATCTCAGCGCGCGCGGAGAGCTCGGACACCGGAGAAGAGGAGAAGAAGAATGAAGAAGAACAACAAAAAATAATAAAGGAAGGAAGAAAGGCTCGGACTGTTTATCCCGGGTGTGAGAGCTCGGTGCTGAGGCTCGGAGACGCTCTTATTCCCAGCGCGCGGATCCTCTCCGTTACAGCGTCCGGCTCACGAGACAGGAGCGTGCACCGGGTTGAGCGCGCCACTGCTCATGTTCAACTCCGATCGAGAGAGAGAGAGAGAGGGGGGGGGAGGAGAGAGAGGAAGGATCACACACACTGATCTCTCTCTCTCTCTCTCTCTCTCTCTCTCTCTCTCACTGACCCCCCTCTCCCTCTCTCCTTATTTTCTTCCCGGGAGGAATTCACACTGTGGGTTGCCATGGACACGGCTTCCGTGGGCGCGAGAGGTCAGACTCTCCTAGACCGTGCGCGCAATCAATGGACCTGACTCTGGGAGACAAAAAGTGCCAAAAACAAGCCAAAAACTCATCGACATAGTCTCCTATGCAAACCCAAAAAACAACCCCCCCCTCCCCCACCAAAACAACACCAAAAACCCCAAAACAACCCAAAAACCCAATACAACAGTCTTGTATGCAAACCCCCCCAAAAAAACCAACTCAAAATCCCCAAAACAACCCAAAACCTCAACACTGTCTCATATACAACCCTCTGTATTAAAACTTTAAGCATTTTAGCCATGACTTTTTTTTTTTTTGCTTTTTTATTTTATAAAACACATACAGGGCACAACATTGTGCAGTCTAAAGTGACATATTCTTTTTTTCAGCACAATATGCAACATGATAAACTGAACTTTTTAGCACAGATACACATGATCAGGTGTTTTTATTGTTGTTTTCGGTTGTTTCTATGACTTAAAAAAATAATAGTAATATGCTCATTTTGGGGCTTCTACATTTTTGTAGAAATCCCATATTCCAATAGCAGTAAAATTTAACCATTTATAAAAAGTAATGTTAACTTTTGTTGTAATTGACATATCCGAAAACCCAATTACCTAGTTTGAAGTCAGAACCGGGAAATTTCTCTTTTTTAATCCTCTACGATCTATGCAGCCATGCCGGCATGTAACTGTGCCACTAGAGTTTTAAGGGTTTAAATGTGCTTTATCTTATTTGAGAGAAGAAGAAGAAAAATAATATATATATATATATATATATAGATTAAAAAATATATAGTTGGAAACATTAATTTGGCATGACGACCCATTCAGTTACAGTGCGAAACACCAGTTTGTATTTGAGTTGGATGCGCCTCCTGTCACTCTACTCTGTGCAGCTGCCCTAGATTCTGGGGCGATGAGCATACTGTAGGTAGTAAAAAAAAAAAAAAAATTCAAGTACAACACGAGTACTTACCTAACATACCTTTAAAGACAAGACTTAGGAGATGTTAAAGGGTGATCTATTAATCTATGATTCTTCTTGGCACCGGCTGCTTTAAGAACCAAACTGAAAGTGGCTCCCTTTTCTTCTTGCTACCATATTTTCTAACATTCTTGGTACCCATGGTGCTGTCTTTACTAAATCTTGCACAAAAAACGAACAAAAAAACCCCACAAGAAAATATGTGAATTCCCTTTATTTGGCTTTCCACTGATGAAGTTTTGAGCGGTTCCCAGACGTACACGCAACTTAGCCGGTGTTTGGCTCGCTTCATCTACTCCGCTGTAGAGTAAGTGGTTTGTACTGTTGTCCCTCTTGAAAAAACATTCAAATACACACAACTATACACAGTATGATATGCAGTGAAATGCTTAAACAACTGTTTGTGACCTAAGAGGAAAGATAAGATAAAAAGCCTATGCATTTCAATGCCCTGGAAATAACACGTTTCCATGAATGTACACTATGTTGTAGATAAAAGCAGAAGTGATTGAAAGAGAAGTTAAAGATGAAGCCATGGGTTCGAAATAGACAAGGTGTCCAGCGGGAACCTATGAAATGAATATGGTTTGGGTATGGGGATCCGAGATGGAGTCATTAAAAAAAGAAAATTGACTTTTGGCAACATTGCTATAACAGCTAGGTAATGTCATCAAACTCGAAAAAAAAAAAAAACAAGAACTTTGTTGTGTTTATGGACCGTTTGGCATTCCACATCAGGGCCCACTTTAGATATCCAGGGGCTTTTGTTTTTGTTTCAGTTTCCTCACCTACACTCCAAGTGTCCCCCCAAAATGTTTTCCAGGAGATTAATATAATTATAGAAACACACACTTTTTATTTGTTATTCTCTTCATCCCACACACTCCAGGGAGATTCTGCAGGCACCATGAGCTCACTTCTCACCTCTGGAGAAGGACCAAGTCTTATCTCTAGGATCAAACACAATGTAGATTTCAGGTAGATCTCCTAATGCAATTAAAAACATTCATCCATTAGAAAGCACTTTATCCTGGTCAGGGTCATATTGATCCCAGTGCATCCCGGGACCGCAAGACATGAGGCTGGACTACACTATGTACATACGCTCACACCTATCTCTTTAATTTTATTCTTCCTAATTGGTCTATCAGGCTAGTTACCATTTTTCCAATTTTATTAGGAACAATGTACCTATACATTACAATATTAATTGAGCATTTTATCATGTCTTATAGGTTACTTTGTACATGTTCATTTACTGAATCTGAGCCATAATTTGATTTAAATTATTTGTCATAAAGGGTTTTGCAATTGAAGTTGCCCCAAATGTTATTTTGGAAGTAAGTCTAAAATATATCAAATACATTTTTTGTGGAAATTGATTACATAGATACTTGATTTTAAATTTCAAATGTTCAATATTACAGCCTTAAGCATGAAATTTTGTTTCAGTTGAGTTGGGAACCACAAAATTATTCTTTTAGATCAACAGGAAACCATAAACTTTTGTTATAGGTCATCAGAAAACAACATGAAAGTGTTTAAGTTCATTTGGTAAAATAGTTTTGGGCCATTTAGAAAACAATTAAATTCAATTTCAGATCATTTAGAAACCACAACATTTAGTTGTAGATCATTAGAGGAAAAAATTGCATTTTGTTTCAGATCACCTGAAAACAAAACATTTTAGTTTCAGATCATTTGTAAACCACACAATTCAGTTTCGGGTCATTTTAAAACCTCAAAGTTTTAGATCAGATTATTTAGGGGAAAAAAACATTTAGTTTCAGATCATTTGGAAAACATAAAACATTGTATTAAATTGTTAGTAAACCAAAAATTTGGTTTCAGATCATTTAGAAACCACTCAAATCAGTTTCAGTTCATGAATCAATGTCACTTATTAGGATTCAAATTTAAAGTTTTTTTTAAATGAATTAAAGATTTAAGTTAAAAACTAGCAAGTGTCTTAATGTTAATGTTAGCTTGTTAGTTAACATTTGGCTCAGTGGTAGGTTTCTCGCTTGCCATGTGGAATGCCCAAACCCCAGCCACTGGATGCAGTGCCGGTTCCAAGCCCAGATAAAATGGGAGGGTTGTGTCAGGAAGGGCATAAAACTTGTGCAAATTTGTGTTTGGATCAGAGCTTCATGTGGCAACCCCTCGATGGGAGCAGCTGAAAGCCCACAACTAGTTAGCTAACCAGACTAAATCTGGATAAGGTTGAAATTTCATGTTCCTACAGTAATATTCCAAGCATGTTTGCTAGCTGGCAAATTTTTATAGTGGTTTCTAAAAATTTGCTAGATAACTAGCTAGCTAACAAATGCTTTTCCACACCATTTAGTCCAAGCCTTTGTTGTGTTTTTGCTTTTAAATAAGTACCAGGGCTGGATTTTTGGCACAAATCTATCAAAAACAAAAAAGGTGGTTAACTAGCATCCATCCTGAGGAAATTATGATTTAAGTCTTTTAACGCCACAAAAACTTTGAAAATAAATACAAATGCCTGACAGAACTTACATTTCTTAATTCTATTGATCTTCATGAAATTCAGATGATTACTTCCTGCAACTTTTCTATTAAACATGTGACTTGGGGGGATGGTCATAATATTTCATTGTTGACCAAATGAATTTTAAGATGTGAAATGGATTTACACATTAATGAAAATTAACTATTTTAAACATTATTTATAAATACTGTAGGTAATGGGAACCAATAAGACTGATAAGCTAGCCTGCGAATAGCTTATTAAATTGAAATTAAATTTTTTTAAATGTAAACATAAATGTAAATGTCTATTCTGGTCTCTGCACTACTGTCCACTGTGTCCATCTCTAGACACAACCACTAATCAAATGATATTATATTGAAGATGTGGTCCATTAGTTTTCCAGGGTAGTGATTATTAAACACTCCATGGGTGAAGGATATGGAACCTAATCCTGTAAATCAAGTGTATATCATAGTGACCTCTAGAGGTGAAACACTCAGACAAATCCGGTGAGAACAGCCGCTCATGATAAAAGTTTGATATAATTTCGACAGAGTTTAACCTTTAATTGCTGTGGGTTTACTATCTGATTTGGCCTCAGTGTAACATAAATTTTTTTTTTTATATATATATATTTAGCCAAAGTTCCTTTATTATCTCCAGGTTGGTCAGCAGTTCTGTTTTACTGATTACATGCTGGTGCTGAATCACAGAGCAAGGCTTTAATCTCAGTCTTTCATCACTGACATAAAGAAAAGACCTGTAAACATCTGATGATATGAAATTACGTGCAGAAGTAATCAGACTAGGTAATCTGCTGACGATCCGGACTCATGAATATGATCTGTCTGAGAACGGGTGTGGGTGGTCAAGAGAGAGGAAGAACAACCAGGACAGGGATGAGAACATCTTGCACCATGACCAAGCATAAATGCAAAATGGTAAGAGCAAAACATAGACCGTGAGATAGAGATAGCATCACACAGCCATAGAAAGAAATACATCCAGGTGAGAGAGATATAGAAACATACACACATACTGTATACACACACACACACACACACACACACACATACACTTTCAGTGTCACAGAAAGTTGTCAGCAGCTAAACAGATTACAGCCAGACAAGACAAGATTTTCTGTTCTTAATTAACCCGACTAGTTAGCAAAAACTCTTGACCCTTTTAGTCTTTCCCAAACGTTGTCTAGATGAATGATATCCATCTAGCTGGATACAAAAAACCCTGTATGTAGACACATAAAATCAAATTTTTTGTTAGAGTTTGAATTTAACTTCAAAATGACATCAGATTTGCGAAGCCATCTTTTAAAAGTACAAAGTTATAGCAATTTAAGTCCTGACAAACCCGACTCATTTGGGATTTAAAAACATACAGTATTTACTGGTTCTTTAAAAATACAGCTATGTTTTTGTTTTCTTTTTTTTATTCAGAAAAATAGCAAGAATCTTAATGGTAATAAAAGCTTGTTATTTAACCAAGTGGAACATGGGCACTAGTTAGCTGAACATGGATAAGGTTAAATTTTATGTTCTTAGCTAGCTAATAATCTCAGTATGTTTGCTAGCTAATTTTTATAGTAGTTTCTAAACATTAGCTAGATAACTGGCTAGCTACCAAATGCTTTTCGCACAATTTATTCCAACTAAGAATCTATGAAAACATTAATTTAATGATTGAAAACAATAATAAACTTACATGTTTCTTTTTCTGCATTTTAGCATTTGTAATTAATAACAGGGATGGATTTTGGTTAACTAGCATCCATGCTAAGGAAATGAGTACAAGGTCTTTTAATTTTGAAAAAGCAAAAAAAAAAAATAATACAAATGCATGACAGAACTTACTTTTTTTTTTTTTAGCATAATTTAGATGATCACTTTCTTAGCTAATTGTAACTTATAGAATGTTTCAAATCATTCTTAGGGTTAAATGTGTTCTTGACTATTTTAAGATGTTAAATGGATTTACACTTTAATGAAAAATGATGGAAGGAGTACTTTGAGGAGTTGATGAACGAGGAAAATGAAAGAGAACAAAGAGTAGCAGAGGTGACGGTTGTGGATCA
>JAQQZS010000015.1:24317591-24329184 GCA_030068045.1 Platyallabes tihoni | reverse complement strand
TAGGGTTAGATGGAGGCAGATGATTCGCTGTGGCGACCCCTGAAAGGGAACAGCCGAAAGACAAAGAAGAAGACACTTTAATGAAAAATAATGATTTTATTTGTAAATACTGTACTGTAGATAATAGGAACCAATAGGACTGATAAGTTAGCCTGCAAATAAACTTTTAGCTTTGCCACATCATGGAGTTTAATAAGGGGAAATAGGATTTAACATGGAAAAAAATGACTCATTTTACAAATATTGTATTGTTTAATTCTTAATTTTGTATTTTTGTCCATTATTTACACCAGAACCTGTTTAAAATATTCCTTTAAAACAAGTACAAGTATGTACAAAGTGCTGAAGCGTACTGCGTTATTCCAAACTATTTGTCACAAATTGAGTAAGAACTCAAAAAACTCAGAATAAACAAGAATTAGATGAATTTCATACAAATGTCTTAGAAGTCTTATAAGGGAATAAAACGACAGCTGCTATCACTTCCTCAGGGCTAACTTTCTTCATTTTATATGGATTACCGTATTTAGAATATGATGATATTTCAGATATTACTAATTTCAGGGGGAAAATAAATCCCACTTTTCAACATTTTCAGTGAGTGACATGCAGTCACGCAGTCTCTTGTTTCATCTCAGAAGTTGTTCAAACCTAAACCTATGAGCAAAGTAAAGGTTTGAGGTTATAAAATGGCAACAAAAATCCTGAAATGAACAAACAAAGGAAATAAAATAATGAAATAAGTATCCGAACTGTCTCCAGTTGCAGCACAAAACCCGCAAATATCCGACCTGCTGTTTAGTCATTAGTGCAGACCCCGGCGGGAGATATTAAGGAGATTGCCGGTCAACCACAAGTGTTATTGTGGTTATCGTTTGTGCGCAAGAGACCTCACGCTGAGGAGTTGGAAGGACCAGCTGTGAGACATAAACCGAATCAGCAGGCCACTGGAGTTACTCATCATCCCAGTCCTCTTGTGTGGGCTCAGAGCACACGCATATCGTAATGAAACCTCACAGCCAAACTTGTCACTTCCTTTTCCTGAAGATATGACAAGAATCAGCATCAAACACATTCATGCTTAAAATCATGGGTGGCACGCAGATTTATGTTCGCTTCATCAAGTGTGTTATGTCACTATTACATACAGTACTGTACATTACTATATTATACGAATACATATAATAGTGACATGACAACACACCTCAGGAATGTTGGTGGCTCAGTCGTAGGTTTCTCTCCTGGCATATGGAAGGCCCGAGTTCAAAAGACTTCAGGCATGAGACAGGTTACACCCTGGACAGGATGGACTGTGGGAGGAAACCAGAGTACCCTGAGGAAACCCAACAAGCACGAGGAGAACATGCAAACTCCATGAGGTGGGAATCGAACCCTCGACCCTGGAGGTGAAAGGCGACGCCACCATGAGACAAACTTAATCTACAGAACCAGTCAAAAGTTCGAGCACACCTATTACTTTAATAATTTTTCTTTTGTGATTTATTTTCTACATTCTAGAACTAGATTTTAAAATTATGAAATAACACATATGGCATTGGGCCATTAAGCAGAAACAACAACAACATTATTTAGTTGTCATTTTAAGACATAAAGGTCAGCCTTTATAACAGTTCTTGACAGTATGTCAAGTGCATTTGTAAAACCCATGAAGCTCCATGATGATGAAAGTCTCTCTCATTAAGACCTTCCCAGGAAAGCAAGACCAAAACTGACCTCTGCTGGAGAGAAGTTCATTTAGAGTCACCAGCCTCAGAAATCACCAATTAACAACCAGCACCTCAGATTAGAGCCGTTATGAAGCTTTACAGAGGAGAAGTAGCAGATATACATCTCAATATCAACTGTTCAAAGGAGATTATTGCATATTTGGAATAAAAATGAGGAAAGACGATGGAATTAAACGGTGTGTCTAAACTTTTGTTTGGGGTCATGTATATAGACTTTGAATACTGCCCTCCAAGGACTCACAAAAATGCTGATTAGGCCTCGGCATGATTTTTATCTTCACACCCACGCACCAGAGAAAGCAGACTCACTAGTGTTGCACTTACAAATCCACTAGAGGACACTAGAACTCTGTGGAAGCACGGGTCCTCACTTTTTGTTTGCCACTGTACAGTACGTAGCAGTGAAGGGCAATCACCGCACAGTTTCTTTTAAATAACTTGAATTAAGTCCAAACGTTTAGCAGGAATCTAAAGAGCAGTCAACAGTTACTCGGGCAAAACAACGAAATCCTGAGATAAGCGATCAAATTTGTAATTTTTTTGTTGTTGTAGTGGTACACCAAGTTGGGGTAAGAGCAAGAAAAGCAGACTATATTTCTACAGAAGAGGTTTCACGTGTCAAGTTTAATCGCTAACTGTGACATCATTTAAATAACTGCATGAGGACTTCAGAAGGTCAAGTGTCTGTACGGGGGTAAAACAGCAATGGGAACTACAAGGTGATCGGGGTAGTGTTACAGAACACGGACTTTACGCCATAAAAACCTGGTGCAACGAATCAGGTCTGACCGGTTCCTCCAGGATCAGAGTGCAACCTGATGAAGTTGTGAAAAAAACCCAGAATATGTCACAAATGTGTTGAAATGATAAATATGGATCGGCATTTTTCCTTTTTTTTTTCTTACAGAAGGACATAAAGGCTTGGCCTGTGACTCACTCCTAGAACAGTCCTGAGATACTTGCGTAAAAAATTCACACCCTGATCCCTGCCCTTGTCTGTACTGGCACTCATGGATGACTTGAAATCAGGTTTGTCTTGTGTTGGCAACAAACTGGTCCTACATGACATCAGAATTCCTATTGTGTGCGACCAAAAAAAAACTAACGCTTTTTTGAAATTTTAGCTCTGATGAGGAGGATTGGTAATGCAATCAAGACAGGGAACTTTATTAATAGAAAGTGTAGAATATTTCTTTTTTTTTTGTACATGCATAATAAAGTGCTGTTCAAAAGAGAATAGGTGTTTACTTGAAACAAGGCTCGCAGGACAATTAAGAACAGTTTGGATATAATTCCTGAGCAACATACAGACTGACCTTTAATGTCAAATGCTCTTATATTAAATAATTATGATCTTTCTAAGAAAAAACAAAAAAAATGAGTAGGGAAACTCGCTTACTAGAAGAGTAAGTAATGGCAGCACATATAACTAAGCCTTTCAGTAAAGACATTTCTACTGTAACTATCCTTCACTTTTGAAAAACAAATCCTTCCGCTAGAAACAATATAGCAGCAGACACAATAGTAGAATCACAATTTATCCACAATGAATGTCTAAATGTCTGTATTTGCTAAATATTACACTTATCCACCAAAAAAAAAAAAAGAACCAGAATGTCCAAAAATTCAGAGAATGTCTTGTTTAGAAAAGTCTCTTCCTTTCTTAAATGCCCAGTGTACATACAAATATGCATGTACTTTATATGAATTACGTAGTTCATTTGTGGATTCTTCTTTACAGTTAATACGTAATTCCATCTTACAGGACAAGCTAAGCCTGGCAACCCTCATCCTGGAGATCCCCCTGTCCTCCACATTCTAGTGTTGATCAGCAGGACAGAGAGTTCTCCAAGACCAGGGTTGGAAACCTTGTTTGTAAAGTAAAACTGCCAAACCCTAGCCTCCCCATTCCAGTCTAATGATTAGTAATTAAAAAAATAAAATAAAAAAAAAAGACTCATCCTGGATCAGCACTCCTGCTTTGGGGCACCATATTGACCAGAATGTCTGATTAACAGTCTTTTGTGAAACCATTTAAACCTTAGTTTTTGATCAGTCCCAATCTCTTCAGAGCCTGCTTGCGGTCCGCGTCGTTGTTACTCTGTGGGGAGATAACCACGCTGATGCCATGTGACCGAAGAGACTTCTGGGGCTCGCCTTTTGGCAGTGCTGGTGATGGAACAGGCATGGGAAGAGATCTCCTGAAGTCAGGTTGTCTGGTCGATTCAGGAGGTATCGGGTCAATATTAAAATCATTCCAGTTACCTGCAGAAGAAGGTCGAGGTCGGGTATTTCTCAGATGTCCTAGTGAAACCGGCTCATTCTCGGGACTCTGTTCCTGGCTTGTTAACTGTGAGTGTTTCTCGAGCGTAAGGCTTTTCAGACCTACACCTGATCGTTCCAAGGACGCCGATTTAATTTCAAAAGGCTTTGAACTCTGTGTCCTTGTGATCAACAGGTTTTCTCTTTCTTTTTCAGGAAGTATGCTTGGAAATGTAAAATTAGTTTTTCCTTGTGCCTCAGCTACTCCATGGTGCTCAGCATGCACAAGCACAGGATCAGTAGTACGTTCTGCAGAATATGATGCTGCAGAAGGACTTGTGTTAAAGGATGTCAGAGGAGAGGAGGCCTTGTGTGGTGGACTGTTGGTCTCATCACCCTTCAGCAAGCCAAGTTTCTTCAGGGCTTCCAGGTGAACCTTTTGTTGGTTGACTATCATACGATCACCAGGTGAAACAAGGGAATGACCCGGTGTGGGTTCTTTGTGGTTTTTTAAGACAATGCTAGAAGGCAGTTTTTTGGGTTTGGGGGCCACAACAGGTGGGCTTCTAGGTTCTCCAGAGTCTACTACAGTGGTACCTTCGCCAAAATTTGGAGAATTTGGTGGACCTAATAAGACTTTTTCAGGAGCTTTTTTCTGTGATGCCTTTTTACGCAAATTGTCCAGTTCATTTGGGGATAACGGTGCAGACGGTGGTGTTAGAGGCAATTGGGATGTAGGTTGTGAGGAAATTCGTGTTTGGGTTTGGCTTTGTCCCGAGGGCAGGGTGTGTACTGGTGGAAGGAGTACTGGCTCATCCATGAAGTCTGAGGGAGGAGGAAGCAGCTCCATTGGCAAATCTGGTGAAAGGCTCTTGGGCTTTTGGCCTGTCCTTGGATCAAGATGAACCTTAGGAGAGATGTCTTTGGCCGTAGCACTGTGTTGGACTGGAGGCTCAGGAATAAATGAAGGTGGCAAGTCAGTCAGCTGACTGGGGGCATAAGGATTTGGTTGGTGTCTCCCAGGACTTCCAAGAGAGTTCATGTCAGGGGATTTAGGTGTGCTAATCTGTATAGCTGGCTTTGGTTCAATAGTGGAGAAATCAGATTTTTTTAGTAATTTAGCATTGCCATTGGCTAAAACTAGTGGAGTTGGAACAAGCAATTTGTGCGGTTTATGATCTTTTCCAAGAACTTTATTGGGATCCTCATGGACTGATAGTTCTGAAAGACAAACAAATGGCGAGAAAAAAAGAGGGAAATGTGATAAACAGGAACAAAACATTAATAGTAGTAGACTAGTCTGCATAAAGCATAACAATATGGCAACAGTGCAATGTTAACATTTTAATCTTATAAATAGAAGAATTCCTGTTCTCCTACAGACTCAGAAGGACTTTGCATTTTGACTTTGAGTTTCTGTAAATTTGTTTTACAACAGCCAGTTAATTTGTGGATTCTTCTTTACACACTTTGCTTTATGGCTTTTCCATTTTATATCAAACTATTCAGTTTATGATAAACGTAAGGTTTAAGATGGAACTAAGACACAAGTAAACCCTTATGGCTTCTTTAGCAAAGATAAGGAATGTTTCCATTGTTACGTCCTGATGTTTTTTTCAGACATTGACATCTTTGCTCACGCCAGCCCTTCGTACTCACCCTCTGGCTTAACTGGCCTAATAGAGTTAAGGTGAGCCATCTTATTGTTCGGATAGTGAGACGGAGACAGACGGGCCGGTCCACCGTTTGACACGCCGCCATCATTCTCCGTTTCCAAAGACTCGATGGTTTCCTCCAGGAACATGAGACATTCGCGCTCCTCAGAAGACAGATGCTCCATCATGTTGTTACTCTATCGGAACAGACAAGAAAGTAGAGTATGCTTTAACTTCAGGCTGCTGTGTATTAACATGACATAGCATTCTCAATGAATACATTTACAAGTCACAATTGTAGGGAGTTTTATCAGAATCAGTGCTGCGTGAAGAAATGCTTTCAGAGCCGAGTGTTGCACATCACTAGGCAAAACATCTCAGCCAGACCCGGAGGGTGTGCAGACACCGCATACTCTATGCATCAACAAACTTTAAGGATCTTTACTACACATGCTGACTTCTATTTTAGAATGAACAATTTCACAGCGCTGTGATGAGGGCATTTCAAGAATTGCACATCAAACATGCTTATTTTGCTGATTTTGCATGATGTCAAACTGCAAGCATGTATTTAATCATTTGTTAATTTTTCTTTAAAGCCTTCTCTGGAAATGTTTTCCAGGCGTATGTGCTAGGAGGACCTGGATCTCTCAATGCTGTTGTTGTTCTACGGCATGGCAGTAAAAAATGAGCAGTAAATCAAAAGGACTGATATTTGCCTTTCTTATCTGCCCCATGAATAGACAATCTAACCAAGTGTTTGTACGTAGCACCACCTCGTAACTTCCTTTTCTGGTGCAAACCAAAACGGGTTGGTCTGTTCCTGCTCTCAGCACTCGAGACTGTTTTGAACATTGGTTCCTTGAATGATGTACTCTCCGGGGCTCAAGGTTATTGCCCCGGTCGTTACGTGAAGCACGTTGTTTTGGGCAAAACTGTCCTTCTCATGGCTTCGAGGCTGCATCCTCTGCCACTAAAATACTAAACATGAGCACGAGTCATCAGCGTGACAAAAAAAGATTTTGTCTAAATCTTGTAAAGATACAAAAGAGAACTTCAGTTATAAATTAATAAGCATTGCAACATCACAACTGAATTAGTACCGCCCACAAAACTCCATAAAAGGTAAGGCACAGAGATCGCTCAAAGTATCTGACCAAACAAAATTGCAGTGCATTGTCTATAAATTTCTTTCAAGTTATACATGTAACTTTCTTTCTGCTTAAACTTGCTTATATTTAAATAAAAATTTTTTTATACAAACTCATGAGCTCTCATACATTTTTTTTTCCTGTTTTCCATGTTGCGTCCCCTCGAGGTCTGGGGCAAACATATGTTAAAAAATAAAAATACAGTTAACGAGACTATAACGACCCATACTCACGTAGCCCGAGTTGATGCCGATCACGCTATTAGAGCTGCCTGCACTGTTCACACTTAGTGACGATCCTGACGCAGAGTCACATGGCCGGGAGTCGCGCACCGGCATCGCAAGCGGGAAGCTGAGGCAAAGGATCGAGCGGAGGCTTCAGGGAGCGGCGGTTTTAGGGAGCGAAGACGCCACACTGCCGGAGGGAAAGCACAGAAAGACACTGATATCAGGACTCAGGTTATTGATGTTATACGAGCGTTTCAGAGCGAATGCAAACAGTGATCAGAGGTTGTTAATGTGCTCGGGTTGAGAAATGACACACGCTCCCGCGGTTGCGAAACCAGCACAGAAGTAAGTCACACCCTATACCTGAAAAGTTCACCACAGTCTTTTCATGCTCGGCCCGTTTTAGGGTTAGCATGACTGCACCTTTTATTGGAGTTATACTTTAGGTAGCTCTATGCCATGTTGCAGACCACACCCTAAATCAAACAGGAAATAAATAAATAAATAAAAACATATGCAGAATGTTTGGACTAAGCAAGATTAGGTTTCCAAATCCTCATCAGTTTCTGTTCTAAGGATCTGACTGCATGGAGTTCGAAGAAGTAGTGATTGTGTACTATGATAGCACTTAAATTAGGGATTGGAAATCACCAGTGACCCGCCGATACCATATTATCAAGATACTGATTCGATATGTATTGAAATGCTATAAGTATCATTTTTATAGAGATCCCAATTTTTTCTAGATTTTCTTACAACTCTGAAACAAACTCCTAATGTGCTGCCTTCCAATGACTGAATATTTTAGAGTGCCCCCTGTAGGATCAAAGAGGTACTGAAGCTTTTTACCACCTGAAATGAAAATATCTATAAATTAAAAATGACTTTTAAAACAAAAATATTTGGAGTAAGGGTGTCTGCCAAATGCTTAAATATGAATCAGTTTTTTTTTCTCCCGTGTCTACTTTAAATGGGTTAATTCTTATTCAATCTACAGTGTGGGTGAAAAGTAACTAGCCATTAAAATTGGTAATAAAGTCCATATTCCTAATACAAATTTCTTGAAAGGAATTGAACATGTACTTTCTTACATAAGAAAATTTAAGTAAATCTTTAAATTTCATCGTGGGCACCAATGGCGTCAACCAGTTTCATCAAATGGCCGGGGCTGGTGAGAAGCCTCCGACTGAGCCATCAACACCTTATACCAAACTTGTTTATGTTGGTTTTGTTACCTGCTTCTACAATCACATTTAGATTCTCAAGAGCCACTCACATTTATCTCATTACACCTGTGAGGGCCTTGCTCAAGCTCCCAACAGTGGTAGTAAAGGGGTTTGGACCTAGGAAGCTACAAATCACTAGTCCAACCAATATTTATATCACATCATGTAGCATTTACTGTAAATCAAACCAACTTAAAATTCTCACTCACTCATCGCCTATACCGCTTTATCCTGTGTTCATGGGGTGTGGAGCCTATCCCAGGAGACTTAGGGCACAGGGCGGGGTACATCTGCATATCTTTTGACTGTGGGAGGAAACTGGAGTACCCAGAGGAAACCCACCAAGCACAGGGAGAACATGCAAACTCCATGTACACAGAGACGGGAATCGGACCTAGCCAGGAATCAAACCCGGACCCTGAAGGTGCAAGGCAACAAGGCTAACCACTACACCACCATTCCACCTGACTTACAATTATTTATCAAAATTATTTAGATAAACGTGGGAAAATACAGACCAATTACGGATTCCTCAATTACTAGCATTTTACAAGAGTATCGCTTTCTTTTGTGTTTATGGGCGGTTGGTGCAATACGCCACCAGCTGGACTCAAAAAAAGGGGAAAAAGCTTATTGTTTACAAACAATCAACAACACAAGATACACAGCAATTAAATGAGTATTAGATACAAAAATATACAGTAGTAGGAAATATAGCTGCTTGAGACAAACCAGATAATAAACACGAGTGTTACTGAATTACCGAATTGAAAATAAAATCAACCGTCTGCTTGTGATGCACAGATACATCCATCACGTCCAAGTATCTGTCCTTTCAAGATGGCCCTATTCAAGATGGATGAATGAATTTCATATGATATATGAAATTCTGAAAAACATCAGACCACATGTTTGATTCATTGCAACAGTCGCACTCGTACTGACCTGGTCATAGACACACAGTGCGAATGTTAAAGACTCAGGCATAAATACACCTGGAAGAAACTCTAACAATACAAGAAGAATAGTTTCCAATACAACCGTATGCATTCTAACCTGTAAAGATGCCCATACGGTACCTTTAGGAAGTATAACATTCCTGGAAATGTTGCTCAAGCATACTTTTCATGGCGAACTACATGCGTCGCTCTAGGTAAAAGATATTTTTAAACCATCCACTTGATTAAGGGCACCACAAAGGGCACTACAAAGGTCTCACAGTGTCCTTCACAGCCAAAGAGGACACAGGTGTATTATTAAGTAAAACAAATGAAGAAAAGCAAAATGAATGTAAGAAAGTTTTGTAAGCTGACTCTTGTTTTGAGAAGTTAAGAAATGCAAGTTAAAAAAAACTAATGAAAAAAAAACTTCTTCTTGACCCTAAAAACAGCTCATACAGTTTCATTTAATATTCTTAAACACAGACCTGCGTGATCCCATTGATTCCCACTAGAAGTTTGAATGTGATTATCCGAAAGCTACTGTACAACCCCGGCCTTTTAAACAACAAACAAACAAGCACCAACAATAACGCTGAAACATCAAAACACTAACAAAACAATGAACAATTTCCATCTGCAAATCAAACAGTAACTACTGTGTGCAGCAAAAAAGCTCACTATGTCTCAGATAACTTGAATACACAAATTATAATCATCTCTCATATTATGAAAGTATTAGTAAAGACGTACGTGAAGTTCATATCCAGATCTTCTGAACAGCTCGAACAGGAAGAGTGAAGTTTTGAGGAATACAAGGCCCACATGAATAGCGATCATTGTTCGTGCAGGGAGGCTTTTCAAGTTGTTCAGCATACCACAGGCCTCAATCTCGCCTTGGTAAACCACGTTAATTAAAAGAATGAATACATCACCACCCCCTCTACCTACACACACAAGCAAACACGTCACTCGGCCCGGTCCTCCCTGTAAACCTGAAGAGCGAGTAGGTGAACCTGCACTCAGACGACACCTGCAGTCCTGCAATCCCACTGATCTCAGAAAGGTTGCGTGTTGGTGTTAGGCTTTTATTTAAGAGCTCTCAGGTGAGTTAGGAGAACTTTGTTTCATGGCAGGAACAATAACATGAAAAAATGGATAGAGAGATTTGACTTGAGATTATAGGGATGATGTAAACAAAGAGGATTCCGGATAATGTCTGATTGCATCAAAAAATCTTTTGTTCATGCTCGTCTGGAGGCGGTCTTAAGGGAGTTTTTTCATGCATCCACAAAGTCTTTTTTTTCCATTCTGGAATGTCTTAAAGAAGACCTGACATTCTAAAATGTGTCAGAGAAACCCTGTGTATTCTTGAAGCACTTCAAAAAATATTTATTAAAAGTCTTTCATGCATTCAAGAATGTACAAAAGTCATTAAAGCAACCTTTCATGCATTCTAAAAAAACAAAAACAAAAAAAGTATTTGGTGCATTCTAGAATGTCTTAAAGACCTGCACATACTAAAATGTGTCAAAGAAGTCCTGCAGAGTCGAATTCAAAAAATATTTTATGCATTCAAGAAAAACCTCAAAGTCTTTCCTGCATTTTAGAATGTGTTAAACCATGATTTCATGCTTTCAAGAAGAACCTCAGAACGTCTATGATACAATCTACAATGCCTGCATTGAATGACTTATGCATTCTAGAAGAAGTTTAAGCAGTCTTTCATGCATTCAAGAACAACCTCAACGTCTTTTCTGCATTCTAGAATGTCTTTAGACATCCTAAAATGTGTAAAAGAAATCATGTGGATTCAAGAAAGACTTCAAAAAGTATTCCATGCTACTGTAGAGTCTTCACTAGAATGTGTAAGAAAAGTCTTGCGCTTTCTAGAAGGGGTTAAAACAGTCTTTCAGGCATTCTAGAGCAACCCCAAAAAGGCTTTTGCCTAAATATCGGACATTCTAAAATGTGTCAAAGAAGTCCTGTGTATTCTAACTCAGAAAGTCTTTCATGCATTTTAAAATGTGTTAAAATAGTCTTGCATGCTTTCAAGACGAACCTCACAAAGGATTTTGTCCATTGTGAATGGGAGAAGTCTGGTGTATTCTAGATGGCGCTAAAAAAGTTTTTCATGCATTCAAGGACAACCTCAAAGTCTCGTGTATGTCCTAGAAAGACTTAAAGAATACCTGGACACTGAAAAAATGTGTCTAAGAAGTCAAGAAACTCTAAGTCTTCCATGTGTCAATCACATTTTCATGAATTCATGGGAAGTCTTTTCATGAATTCAAGAATAACCACAGAGTGGTTCATTCATTCATTCATTTTCTATACCGCTTAATCCTGTGTTCAGGGTCGCGGGGGACCTGGAGCCTATCCCAGG
>JAQQZS010000015.1:24256178-24272735 GCA_030068045.1 Platyallabes tihoni | reverse complement strand
AGACGGGAATCGAGCCTGGCCGGGAATCGAGCCCGGACCCTGGAGGTGCAAGGCGACAGTGCTAACCACTACACCACTAATAAAACATTTCTTAGTAAAAGACTATATACTGTAATTAAGATTATATTTGGAAGTGCATCCAGCAGGGGGCGACAGAACCATATCATATTAATGGTTCACATACTGTAAGAGTCCTTAAAGTAAAGTTTTAAGAACTAGATGGGTGGGTTCTGATATGGATCATCTGTGACAAACCTATGAAAGAAATTATATATTTCTCAACAACAAAAAAAAAAGACAGGAATGTAAACTAATGTCTATGCAGAATGTTTAAATTAATTACTGATGTACAAGTGGGTGACATTTCTGTGAGGGTTTAAGTCACAGCTCCATTTACTTATATAATAGATTATAACCCAATGCAATTCAAATTTCCAAACCACAAAGGAATGGTTTACGAATTTTCTCATAGTAAAAAATAAATCTATGTTTTTTTCCTCCCTACTTCCAGTGTTTGAAGCAACGTTTTTATTTTTTTGTTTTTGTTCAAAAAGACATTAGGCTATGTGGACACATTTGAAGTAGTTCCTTCCACTGAATAGATATTAAATAACTTCAAATGCATATTCCCTGCAAGAGCTGCTTCACCACAATCAATTAAAAAAAAAAAAAAAGATAAATTATTAGCTCTGGTTCTGTGACCTTTATCAGACCAATAGTATTGAAGTATTGAAGTAGTATTTAATAGTATTATGTTGTTCCTCAGGTCATCTGAGGGAGTTCCACAAAGTTCTATTGACCACTGCTTTTTTGAGTTCACCCATGCTCATTTGTTCTCACAATGCATTTCATCCAAGGGTTAACCGTTTCTTAACTTCAGGTTCCATGAAATTTCATGACAGAATACTGGAGTATCCTCACCACTGTTACATGTTGCTTTTTCATTACAGATTTAAATACACTAACAGATTTCTTTTCTTTTCTTTTTTTTAAATAAAAAACTGAATATCTGAAATTTCCCTTAAATCCTAGCAGCTTTAAAGTAAAATGTTCTAGCAAAAAAAAAAAAAAAACACTTTAGAAGATGTAAGCAGGATAAAACACCAATAACAACATCCACAACAAATGTCCAACAAATCACCATTTAAATTAAAGACATGTCAATTAAATTAATTTAAATTAAGACGCGTGTCTACCTGATACTTACTTAGAAATCTCCACTCCACGTGATAGTATTTGGACACAGATTAATCGGTGCATGTGATCCATGGGTGTGGCTTTGGAGAAAATAAATACTTTTTGTTGTCAGCAAACACTTACCAAAATCTCTGATTACACCTTTAACTGTACAAAATTGATCCTTTAAGTAATAAAAAATGTATTAAAACACAACTCTTAGATCTCTTTAATTCATTGTGCGATGTGATTTTGAGGAGAGAAAAAAAGAGTGCTGGGAAGAGAGCTAGCCTCAGGCTGTTGCTCAATCATGCGGCTTCATAGTGAGGAACTTATGAAAGTAACTCTAGTACAGCAGATGCCTGGAAAAACATCACTGGATTGGATCTGACTGTATCCTTTGTTATCTGTCGCATTCTTTTTCTTATGAAAAGCACAGACAGAAGGAAACAGATCCAGGATGTTAGGACACACATTGCTAAGTAAGAAAGTGACATTTCTGTTCCAAATTTCTGTTCTTCTTTGCTCTGAGACATCCGATATGGAAGAAGATTCATGGAGCAGATGTCAGTGAGTAACCGGATTTTATTGACAAGAGCGAGGCATCCGAGCCCTACATGTGTCAGCAGGGTTGTGTATGTGTGTGAAGAAAATATGTAACTTGACCTAGTGAGGGCTGAGCAAGTGTAATATGGGTGGGAGTTACAGTCAAAGCTGCCAGACACACTCTCGCCGAAGCATATAAACTTCCAGAACATGTTCAGATTCGCACATCTGGACTGAAGTTGGACGACTGAGGAACCTCCCAAATAGGAGTAAAGATGATTTGGAAAACAGCTTTACACCTCGCCCGATGCTGGATCGTTCTGGCTTTAGTGTCCGGCCAGCTCAGTAAAGAGCAGAAGGATCAGATCGTGGCTTTGCATAACCACTACCGCTCTGTGGTCAGTCCCAAAGCTGCTGATATGCTACATATGGTGAGCACCCCGTCGACCTGATCCAACATGTTCACTAATATCCAGCAATAATAGCTAAACTTTTTAAAATTCTAGCATATAGTGAAATAACGTGTTAAAGGATTTTGTCAAACTTAAGAATATATACATACGTATTTGATTAAATTCTTCTTTGACATTGCTCACATGAACAAAATGTCATCTAATGTGAGACATTCCAGTCTCCATGCCACCTTTGAAAATGAGGCATCTCTACCGGTCGAAAGAAATTGTGTTTAATTTTTGAATTGTTTGTTTGAAAATCTCAGTTTCTGAAATTCTAGCATTCCGGCATTATCACCCGGCTTGAAAGATTCGCTATAATCATCCGTTTTATTCATGACTGCTTGATTGTTTATACAAAGGGTGGACATCCAGTTTACTTGGGCTGTGTGTCAAGACTGTGAAATTCTACAGTTTTAATAATTAATTATGTTTCACATCTAGGGACCTAAAGCGTACAGTTTCTCAAGAGGAAACTGACTAGATTTGTACGGACTGACGACTGAGAAGATGCTAAAATGCATAAAACGTGAGGTTTAACAGCATCTTACTGAAGTGTTTGGGTCAAATCTTAAATCTGAAGTCTTCTTGGATGGGATTCAGGACAAAATATGTTGTTGTTTTTTTGTATGTAGCTGTGCCAACATACCTAAGGTGATTCTCGGTAGATAAATGTGTGTTTGTGTGTGTGTGTACAAGCACAGGCAAGATTGAGTGCATGACTTATACATTTGTAATGCTAAACTAACTTTATTTACTGCAGTACTTTACATAATATTACAGCTGATTGGTCAGAAGGGGCTTGATTAATTTTCATTCATTTTTAATCAAACAGCTTAAACTATACCTATGAAATGCATTTAAGACAAACCAGGAACATTTGATTGTGTGGAGTAACAGAACACAGTCACTGTTCTTCCCCAGTGATGTGGAAATGATGTCTTGGAGCGAGATCAGGACTGTACGGGGGATGTAGCAATAACTCCCAGCCGAGTTCCTGTAATGTGCAAGTTGTGTTGGTGAATGATTGTGTGTACAGTTCCTACAGATAGAGGTCTCTCTTTTTAATAATCAAACATTATTAGTGTACACCACATGGCTACAACACTATGTACTGTATACTATTAATACCACTTGGTTTAATATTTGAGCTGGTTGGTGAAGGTTCTTTGACAGTACAAAAACACTCCTTGTTGTCAATCCCAGACCTAAAAAAGTTTTCATGGCAGAAAATTAAAGCTTTCCCTCTAATAATGGCATCCTATTCCATAAATGTTCTGTAAATTAATGTTTTCTTACAGAAAACTTCACCGCATCAACCATGTCCGTCATACGCCATTATAATAGCAGAATATTTTGGTAGGTGAAAACATTGTGGTTATGTTAATTGGGCAAAATTATGGATTTGGGGACAGAATTGGTATTACAATGTTTCTGAAAATTAGAATTGCAACATAAAGCAGAACACTGAGATGATGTTAAAAAATGACCCAAACACAATCTTGGAAATATGATTTAAAACAACATTTTTTTGCATTTATTTTTAATCACACAACATTTTAAGAACACATCCTTAAAATGCTTGTACAGCCACACTTGTCAATCCCGGGCCAAACTTGAGAGCACAGATGTACAGTATATGTGGAGGAATGTTGTGGGAATGAACATTAAAGGGATAGTTCTTTGTTTGTTTTTTTAAGTCTGTCTTTTGATAAAAATTAAGGTGCATGTAAGTATATTACCGTAGGTCCTGGTCCCTATACGTTTTCCCGTTCTGCACACTGACAGTGAAATTTGACACCTGGTTATCTGAGCCAAATTCCACAATGCTTGTTCATTGCAAAAAAGCATTCCAAAGTTCAGCTGAGGCTCACATGAAGCTTGTGCAGTCCCACTGGACTTGTTTGTATCTTTCAAATTTATGGTGTATTCAGTACCAATTTAATGCTCTTCTAACGCCCAAAGTCAGCTGACACCGGAGACTACTCATACTCTCTATAAAAAACTAAATGAACACTATAGAAATTAGCCTATTAGTATTGTCAGCCATGGTTATTGGAAATTAATTGACACCTCTTGACCAATCAGTTTTAAAAACAGGAACAATAATAATGCCTCATGTTTGATTTCTGTGTTTGGTGCCATGCAGGTATGGAATAATACCCTAAGTTCTATCGCTCAAAGTTACGCTGCTCAGTGCAATTTTGTTTACAACATCGACGTGATGGACAAACTGGGAGAAAACATCTTCTTCACAACACGTGATTTTAACATCACTGAAGCCATAGCTAAGTGGTAGGGATAAAGACACAGCTCATTAAGATTTCACTGCACCTCCAATGCCTTTTCAATATGGTCTAGTTGTCCAATGGTTGTCTTTCATTGCCAGGTTTGATGAACACAAACATTATGAATATGCAACCCAAACCTGCAACAAAAGGTGCAGACATTACACACAGGTAAGTGGTAAAGTGAGTCCTGAGTGCCTCTGTATTTCTTAATAGGTACATATAATTTAATAATTCTTTTGAATTTAGGAATAATTACAGATTTAGTCTAAAACCAAACCATTGAGCAAGGGGTCCATAAAGAAAATTATTTGCACATCATTCACAGGAGCATGTACACAAGACCTTTATGCGTATGCTATTTATATAACGTCTGTATATGTGCCGTCAAAATCCATTTTGTCCAGAAAAACATTTGTTTCCTAAATTTATTTTAGCTGTAAATACAGTATATGTTTAATGCATCTACTGGAGTCAAAGTACTCTAATGCATGAACAGTGCTAAGGACACAATTAACTCATAAATCACTTGTAAGTCACTTTTTTTTGTTGTTGTTGCTTTTTTCACCATTTTGTTCTTTTCCACTTTGTCAACATTTTATTGATGTGATTAAATATAAATCAGCTGTTCCTCGAATGTGCCTGGTAATGTGCCTGCAGTTGATAATGTTTAACCTACATTACTGTATATTCAAATTCAAATTTTATTTGTCACACACAGTCATACACCGTATGATATGAAGTGAAATGCTTATACTACCACTTGTGACCTTAAAATCAAGATTATCAATAAGAAATAAATTATGGAATAGAATAAGATTAAAATACAGAAAAACTTAGCTGCAGAAAAAAAATAGAAGACCAAAATATAAAATATAGTATATTAAAAAATATATTTAAAAAACTTACCTGTACAAAATATAGACAATAATGGCTGTACAAATATGGAAAATATGGAGACTGGTGTAAAAATTTATATAGAATTTAGAATTTACATAGAAACGTCTGGGGAGTCTCCAAATATGCATTAATGTGAGATGTACCGACCATATACGAGTACAAAGAAAGTCAGACACTTTCTGTAAATCCAGTGTGAATTTTGAGGCCGAGTGCACTTATTAGACTGTTATTGTCATGTTGAACAAATTACGTAAATTATACACTTGTGTAAAAGTAAAGATATATAGTAATATAGTAAAATATTACTCCACTAAAAGTAGAATTTCACGGTATGAAAAAGCATTTTTTTGCGCTACAACTTTCAAAATGTTTGTTCACTGATCTTTCATAAATAGCTGGAGTAGAAAGTATGATACTTGAATTAATATTATTTATTTCCAAATTGTAAATACTTTTCTAAAGTACGATGTTTAAAAAAGTAGTTGACTGACAAATTACATTACTGCTCCACTATGTATTTTATGACTCAAGCTTTTTATTATCCAGAGCATGGTAACTAGCCAATAAATGCTAGTTAAAAAGTACAATTACTTAATAAACGTAATGTACTTTATGTGCTTTGTGGCTGTTCCAGATGGTATGGGCGAACAGCAGCAGGGTTGGCTGTGCCTCACATTTCTGCGAGACGCTGAATGATGAGAAGAATGCCATGATTCTGGTCTGCAACTATTCCCCACTGTACGTCTATGCTTTACCATTCTATTTTAAATCTGAAGTAATTCTGCTCATACCAGGACTAAAGCACTGCACATTTTAATTTTGTAGGGGAAAAAAAACTTTTTTTAATCCATGAAAATGAAACAATTGCTCATTTAAAACACAACATTATTTTTCAATATTATTCCACAATGTGGAAGTTGACAATAAGAAAGCAAAGCGTTACTAACAGTACGTACAGTAGGTATGCCAATGAAAATTTACCCTGTATTTTGATATCCGACTAATTACCTTGACGCAGCACACAAAGGTTCATTATACCAAAGAGCCTAGAGACACTGTTCCATCCAATCACAGTTCATGACGCGTTAAATTGATTCTGGAAAAGCAGAACAGAAAGCGCCTGAAGGACCTGTGACAATAACAGTCAGACCAAGAGAAAATGAGATGAGCCCTCGGCATGAGCATACGCCTGAAATAAAAACTACACACATTTTATAGAATAACCATAATCCGTTGACCTCGGTTCCTAGACATCAAGGAAATTAGTATAGACCCTAACAAACCAACACACATTGTAGCTCTATACCGCCATAATCCACCCTCCTATTTGAATTGTTGACCTGACGATTGTACCAACTTACATTTAGACATTAAGTCTAATCCCAGGGGCTGAAAAGAGCAGCAGCAACGTTACATCGCTAGACCAGAAGAACTTACAGTTACAAAACATGACTTTAATCTGGTCTAAATAAATGTACATGAAGACACCATGAACTCAGTATCAATTCAGAATAAAACTTATTTGCCCTGATCCCCTAGATTCAAGGGACAAGAGATAACACAAAGAGATCTGCCATCAGGAACAACCAAGAACAAGATCAGGAACACTTGTGACAAAACGAAAGCTGGCCTACAAGAAAACCCTTGATGTGGAACACCATGGGCCCAGTGTCCAGCTAAGATAAAGCCCCGCTTATTGTCATTCCCTATATTCCAAAGACTAAGATAAAATGAGAGAGAGAGAGAGCTGCCCTCAGCAATAACCAAGGATAAAACCAGAATGCTCATAATTTCAAAGCATGAGCCAAGGTAACTTTTTATGGCTCATCATAGACCTGTTGTCCATCTGGAATAAAACCCAACTTATCCTTATCCCCTAGGTTCCACATTACAATTACAAAGGTAAAAAACAGAGAGAGCTGTCCTAAGCTACAATCCAATTGAGTACGATCAGTTTTACAGTTTTAAAGGAAGCTTACAGGGCTCATAGACAGGATGAACCCTTATCTAATAACAAAATCCTGTGACTCCAACCATGATCATAATTATATGGGGGCCAAATGTCTTCAGCTTAGAAGTACCCCTTATAACCATTAAAGTGACTCCTGAGCCAGTAAGAACCCCACCTGAACTGTGACTCCTCAATTAGATAGCACTAGCTGGACAAGAATGTTGACCGCACAATGTGGGAGCACACAAAGAAGGCTGAGAATGAAAGAAAACCTGTGCCTTCTCATAGTCCCTAGCAAAATGACCAGGTCACTAAACAAGTCTACATATAATCGGGCCACCACAGGTGAAAGGCTATACCAATGTGAACTCTGCAAAAGTGCAACTCTCTGATTCAGCTGCTGCAACTGGTCTTGCTGTGATTTCAACAGTTCCCTCGACTCACCCATCTCAGCCACTAATTAGGAATTAGATGCACCTTGACCCCCGAATCACCTCACCCCTGATAGTTGCAGCAGGCTGTTTCAACTCATGATGCAGGGCACCATCCAGCACATGCTCAAATTTGCTCAACAAACTGGTTCCTCATCAAAACATCATCATTCGGCATATTGCTAGGCATTTCATTTTCTCCATAAGGCCAAACAGGAAGGAGAATTCTTGCAAAACCTTCCCCCTTGCTGTCTCCTGTAATGACAAGTAGGACGCAGAACATTCATACAATTCCTTTAACATCTCCTACGAACTGCGTCTCCATGTATGCCGCCCGAGTGATAATTTATCTCTTCATGGACTTTAGACCTTTGATTTCACAAAAACCATGTCTGATCTGGAGTGAATAAATGATGCGTTCTCATACAGGCCTCGATCAGCCTGTGGCACTACTGAGTCATTACTGAACAACCAAGTTGCTTTAATATCAGCCTCTAGCTTGTCTGTGTGGTTGGGCCGGGTGTTAGTCATCTTTCTGTTGATAATAGCCCATAGATTCTCCACATGGCTCATCTTCATCTGCCTTAATGGGTTGGCAGTCTTTTTAAGGCTGTGGACATCTCTGCTACTTTTACTTTTCATGAATATGCTTCAATGCAGCACCTTGAGTCCCTTACCCACCTTGTGTAGGTGGTCTACAATCATCTTCTGGACAACCAAGAGATACATAGTATTTGGTAAACTGTATGAACAGTAATGTACTCAAACATGAAAGTAAATATTCTAATATTTTGGGAAACTGTGTTTTTGATGTCAATAATTTGTAAGTCAATCAGAACTAAAAAGAAAAAGAAAAAAGGCTTCAAATATTTTACATGTAATGAATCTAGACATAAAAACTAAGTCAATGATATTCAAAATTTTTGGAGATGCTTCACACACTCACGTAGCTTTTCTAAGGATTTTTAGTGTTTTTTCACTTTTATTTCAGCTACAAAGTCAGTATAATGTTAAATTAATATCGCTTGTCTCAATTCTATAGGTATATAGAAGGAAAAATACCGTATAGAGAAGGAGATCCATGCTCTAAATGTCCAGAGGAGGTGGCTGAATGTATAGAAAATGCCTGCGGTAAGATTATTACCAAATGCTTATTTTGTACTACAATAAGTTTAATACTAATCTCCTATTAACACTCCAATGTTGGTATTGAAATATTTGATTGAATATGAGATTTTAATGCTACTTTGTTAACTTTTGCTGTGTTTTTAATACTTTTGTAAGAAATTACATTACGCTGAGACTTGAGAGAAATCGAGAAATGGTTTTAATAGTACAAACAATTTCAGTGATTCCAAATGCATAGCAGTCAAATTTTTCTGTTAGCTCGTTTAAACAAAATATATATATATTTTTGTTATTTTCTAGTGATGTTTATTGTCATACGTAGGAGAAGTCCAAAACAGAATTTATAAAGATTAAATACCCAGAAGTGCTGATGGCAGCAGCTCCACTCGGCTAGTTAATAATTTCCAAGATGACAAATTCCATAACCTTGATGCTGGTGTTAGCATGAAATTTGAATTTCGTTAGCTGATCTGTTTGAGAGAATGCAGAAAAGGGGACATAAGAGATCTGAACAGATTAAAGGACTAAAGCGCTGATGCGTCACTCTCTTTACATATCCAGGTTTAAGGTTTTTGTAGTTACATTAGCCAAAGTAGTCCAAACACTAAAACACATTAACTGAACTGTAATAAACCACAAGCTTAATAAACCCTAAACATAACACATGTCCGATCGGGGATGTATGTAGTAAAGTGGAGCATCGTGTCAAACATCAGATTCACTCAGCTGAGTGTGTTTCCTTCTTTATTAACAACACAATATTGTTTAGATTTTTTTTTCATAAACTATGTTTAATTTTTTTTTCAATAAGGGTGTATATTACAAGTATATTTGACGTGGTTGTAGGCTAGACTAAATATTTAGCCTGCAGCGGCTCTTAACATGCTGGAATTTTTTGCCAGGGTTGTAAAATCCCAATTACATGCCTCCCGCCCACATTCCACTCCAGCTGTGTAGGAATTTAAACAAACAACAGGGTAGTGTGATAGAAAAAAAATACTGAAAGACTGCTATGCAGAGCGCCACCTAGCTGGAAATAAGATGATTTACTAACTTGTTTACTGTATGTTCTTTCTGTATGTAAATTTCTTGGTAGTAAATGCAATTCTCTATAAACATGCTTTAAACATGCTTTGAAGTTAAAAAAGTATAAATAACATAAGCATTGTAGCAAGAAATCCTTTGAACATTTGACTAAGAGTACATGGCAATCGTTGTGAATGAATGAGCTAGCTTGATAGATTTACTAGAAGGTAAAAGATTTATATCTGGATCATAAGTGCATTTCTATCGGTGGTGTATACAGTGCATACATAAAAACAAGTATTTGCCCCTTCCTGATTTTTGTGCATATTCGTCACACTTAAATGACTCAGATCATCAAAAAAAGGTTTTATATTACACAAAGGATTATTTCAAGGGGAAAAAGGTTGTCCTGCCTGGCCCCATATGAAAAAGTAATTGGCCCTAAATCTAATAACTGGCTGTGCCACCCTTGGTGGCATCAACTCCAACCATGATTTGTGATAACTGGCACTGAGGAGGAATTTTGGCTCACTCTTCTTTGCAGAATTGTTTAATTCAGCCAAATTGGAGGGTTTTCGAGCATGGACGGCCTGTTTACTATAAGGATCTAAATTGTCCGGACTTTGACTAGACCACTCCAAAACATTCATTTAGGGTTTTTTTTTAAAAGCTATTTAGAGGTGGACATGCTGGTGTGTTTCAGATCAGTGTCCTGCTGCATAACCCAAGATGGTTGGACATTCTCTCATAGGATTTTCTGGTAAAGCATAGAATTTATGGTTCCATCAATTATGTCAAGTCGTTCAGGTCCTGAAGCCTCAAAGCCCCAGACCATCACACTACCACCACCATGTTTGTTGATATGATGTTCTTTTTATGAAACATTATTAGTTTTACAGCAGATGTAACAGATGCACACCTTCCAAAACATTCAATGTTTATCGCATCAGTCCACAGAATATTTCTCCAAAAGACTTGAGGATAATCAATATGTTTTTGGCAAATATAAGACAAGCCTTTTTGGTCAGCAGTGTCTATCGTCTTGGAACTCTCCCATGGATGCCATTTTGCCCCCAGTCTCTTTGTTATGGTTGAATCATGAGCACTGACCTTAACTTAGGCAAGTGAGGCCTGCAGTTTTTTAGATGTTGTTCTGGGTTCTTTTATGAGATGTTGTGCTCTTGGAGTAACTTTGGTAGGCTGGCCACTCCTGAAAAGGTTCAGCACTGTCCAAAGTTTTCTTCATTTGTGGATAATGGCTCTCACCGTGTTTCGTTGGAGTCCTAAAGCCTTAGAGATGGCTTTGTAACCCATTCCAGACTGATACATGACAATTACTTTGTTTCTTGTCTGTTCTTGAATTTCTTTAGATCATGACTTTAAAAAAAAAAAAAAAAATAGCTCCTTTAATGTACTTCATTTTGTCAGACTGGTTCTATTTAAGTGATTTCATGATTTAACAAGTCCGGCAGCACTGTTGGGGGACGTTACTTTTTAAAGTAACTAATTACATTCCAAAATTACTGTGATTTAAAAGTAATCAGTTACATTACAGCGTTACTTTCTGATAAAAGTAACTAGCTAAAGTACTTTTCCATTGCAGGAAATGAAAACTCCTTTGTGATTCCTCATGCATGTTGTTTTAGTCAAGACCTTTATAATTATTCTACCATCATCACTCAAAGTTTGGCCCATAAGTACGGTTCATGTTGATTCACCGCGAGTATACAGCGAGACAGTGCACACACACTTCCAACACTTACATCATGCAAATTGTGGTAAATCAACATTCTAATAGTGTGTATGTTAGTTTAGTTCAGAAGAAATACACTCAAAGATGACAACAAGCTTATACTGTTCATCTTCTCATTTCAGTACTGTATATTTTGGTGCAAACTGTATATTAATCAAACCAATTATATATCATACGTATAAGAACCTCAATCAAACCAACATGCAAAGAGTGTAAGGTTAAGCCTTTAGGACCGAAGTGTCGTTAGGGAAGTAAGTTGAGACATAGGGCTGACTGAAAGAGGAATTTAATCCAGACAATGAGTAAGATCAAGGTTCAAAGACCTAATCATCTGATCAGAACTTCCTGCACAAAACAGGAGAAAAGTTCACAGATGGACTAACTTCCCCTTTTTAGAGAGCATGGACGGTATAATTATTCAATCACTCGTCAGAATCGTTATGATAATCCCAGATGAGGTGGGATTAAGGCTGACAGGATGAAGAGAAATAGGTAGGGCTGTTAGGACCGTCCGCCAGAGCCATAGAAGTAGAAGAATTCACATTGAAAGGAATTAGTTTAAGTACAATAACAGATATAAAGTAGAGATAAGAGTGAGCAGAGATATAAAAAAAAAAAAAAAAATAGGATAAGCTGCCCTCTATACAGTATGTAAAAGTCACATGGTATGAAAATAGATATAAAAGCACAAGCAAATAAGCATGATGAATGGCTTCATAGCATATAATGATGTCTAATCTATTAACCTTTTAACCTTGACAGTTAAATATGCAATATACTACACACATAATAATTAACACGCAATTAAATCGGAACTAGTGAACACATATTCAACAGCCCAAAATGTCATATTCATGTTGATTAGTAGACTCCAGTAATTCATAGAGCACAAAATGGCAGAAACCAGGACAATAAAAGGGTAAAACTACACGCCTAAAGTACTTATACATTGTGGTAGAAGGTTAGAAGAAAGATTCTAGTGACATGAAGTGATAAATGCATTAGTGTACAGTAGATGGGGATGATATAGAGAAATAAAGTGAGGTTTTACACTTAGAACTTTGTTTTGTTATTCTGATCACAATCAAAAGCCCCGTTTGACTTGAACACCCCAGACATAATAATGTTAGATGTAACATGTAACCTTCCTGGGAGGTACAGCCTAAAAAGCATGTCTATCTTTCCTGTAGCTCAAATAGAAAGTTCAACAAAGAAGTCCATCATGAACCCGAGGACAACAGACACGTCTCGGACAGACCCTGCGGGCTTGGCGGGGTTTACAAAACTCTCAGTGGCTACACTACTACTGTCTGTTCTGATGACTACTCTTATATTCTGAACGATTTTGAGGTTAATTCCAGGAAATTTCCATGAATCCTAGATGACATTTTGAGTAGCTCCTGTTGCCTTGATTCATTACCTCTACAACTCACAGCTCTCTTTTCTGATATTAGCATCTGTTTTAGAGCTGCTTCAGTGTGTATATAGCAAAACACGTATCATCTAGCATTGCATTTGTTTGTGCCGAAAGGGTCATGTGTAAAATAATTATAATTATCTGTGAAGAAAATATTCTAAAGCATTTACAATCCTTTAATAGATTTTAAATGGAAGAAAAACAACAATATACTGTACAGACAGAGCTATTGGGTTAAAACCTCGGAAAGAAGTGCTAATGCATGCAGAGCTGATGGAGGCTAGTTAGCTAACAGAGATGGAGAGGGAACAAATGAATCCAAAGGAGCAAAAACACACACATTTCTGTATTGTCTTTTGTCTAACTAGATATGACTTTAGCTTTATAGTTTAGTTTGAATAGGTTTTCAAAAATAGTGTTTTACACATCTACTGTATGTAATCTGAAGCAGTCTTAGCGAGCTAGCCAGTTAATGTCACTTAATCCAAAGCTCATGCTAAAGGCGCAGTAGATTTGACAGTTGTGCACAGTATTCTCTTAAGGTTTCTATATGCTTTCCTTCTCACTATTTAGACATGTTGTTTGAAAGAATAACCAGTAGGAGTTTATGAAAATCAGATCAGAGTTGTCCAACCATGTTTCAAAATGGTCCAAAACATCACGATTAGCTTGAATTTCCTTTGTTTTACATTTTAAACTCCAGCTGCTTGAATTGAATTTACCGCATTCCTTCATAACTGTAATATTAACATTAGAGTTTGATACATATTTATAACATCTTTAAAATAGTTTGTACAGAATAAAAGTACTACTACTTTCCCAGAAGAAAGTACACAGGCTCACATTTTAAAGAATAAAGTTTAGATGATTTAATCTAAAGTCAATAGCAAAATGTTTGAATTAAGACTTTAATGTATGACTTGATGAATTTAAAGTTATATGTTGTTTTTGTAATGAGTTTAAAGAAATGTGTTGTTTGTATACAGTTTGCACTGTATGTTAAAGCTCATCGATTGTGAGGAAAGAGTGTTGTTTTACTGTAATGCACTGATTTGTCATGACACACAGGCTCAAAAATAGAAATTAGTTCCTGGGAATCCTGTGAAAAAATATATTTCAAACTGGAGCTGAATGTAAGTGTCATAGGCAACACAAAATTTGGAAGTACTGTCTGTAATTAACTGTAGGTGTGTAGTTCTTTTGATTTGTTTTTCATCTTATGACATTGTATCAAATCACTAAACATTTGAATTATTTCACTGATAAACAAGTTATTCTAACCCTAAGCCATTTATTTTATTTCATTTTATACAGTCAACATAAAATATTACTTGAACATGTACAAAGTTTTTTGTTTACTACACTGTACATTTCTCTGAACAGGGCTATACATTTGATATTGTATTTTGAAGTGCACCCAGCAGGGGGCGACAGAACCTTAATAATGGTTCACATTCTGTAAGACTTTTTCAAGTGAAGATTGGGGTAGTTTCAGATATGGATGAGATATGACGACATGAGCACACACACTCACACACCGCCTATACAACTTTATCCTGTGTTCAGGGTCCCGGGGAGGTGGGGTACACCCTGGACAGTGTGCCTATCCATTGCACTCATTTACACACTATGGGCAATTTGAGAATTGCCCATAGCCTAATCTGCATGTCTTTGGGAGGAAACCTACAAAGGATGGGGAGAACATGCAAACTCTATGCACACAGACCCAATGTGAGAATTGAACCTAGAACCTGGAGGTTCAAGGAGACAGTCCTAACTACTCACACCCACACACAGAGAAATAAGATGTTGAAACATTTCCATTCATCTCAACACTACCTAATTGACAGAAATGCAAACTAATGTCTACGCAGAACAGTTAAAGTAATTACTAATGTACAAGTAGGTGACGTGTCTTTAAGTGAATGTTTAAGACACATCTTCATTTCCCCAGTTTTTCCCAGAACACATAATAATGTAATGCAATTAAAATTTTCCAATCAACAAAGTAATGGTGGGCGAAGTTTATTATACAGGATGAACAATGAAGGACTTCCAATGTTTGCAAGCCTTTCACTATTAGTGTAAAATGTCTTTGTTTATTCTTATGCATATTTTGTTCACGTTCATGAATGCAAAGTCAAAAAGACGTTAGCCTATGTGTAGCCTTACATTTGAAGTAGATCTCTTGACAAAATGGATATTAAATAACAACAACAACAACAACAAAAACATGTCCACATAAATATTCCTTTCATTATTCACCTGGGCGACACATGAGGAAGTCATGTCTTCAATTTTAAACCTAAACCTGACCTGAAGGCATCGAAGAGTTTCCATATCTCTTTAATAGCTGACTCTGACTGAGAAAGGCAGTAACATTGTTAGCTTTGAACGGGAAGCGATCATAATACATGTCTTGTTTTTTTTTAATCAAATTCAAATGATCGGGCTTGCTTGCTTGTTTCCACTTGAAGCTTTAAAATGAAATTAGAGCTAATTCTTTGTTAATTACCGTGGGTAGAACTGTACAGGCATTAAACAAACAACGCCTACTACAAATGGTAAAAGAGGAAATTTTGGAAAATGTAATGTTCCTCATGAAAACACAAGCATCCTTCATGAATTCAATTAAACCTATACCTTGAACATGGCACTGCTAATGTTATTATTGTTTCCAACTAATATCTCACAGATGTTGAACAAGTGATAATTTGATGAATTAGTAGTTAAAGGTCAAACTAAGTAAAAATAGACAGAGTTGCATCAAGCGTCAAAGGTGCAGAGGCGTATTGATGGTGACTCGCTCGAGTAAAGCTTAGCCCACGGTCAAAGTCACGTCGAGTCAAACTATAATTCATCTTGCTGAAACTCTGGATGCTACGTCTAACCAGTTTCACAAATAATCACATTCATTTGGGACAAAAGAATCTTAGCTAACCTTTGTTTTACATCATGTGAAATCAATATTATATACGTATGATTTAGCAAGCAAACCTCCCTAACTTAACCAGAGCTCTCCGGAAAAAAAAGGATAATAATATGCTGACCTTTTTTTTTTTTGTCTCTGATCTGATTAAAGTTGGCACTTAAGCAAAAGCCAAATCACCGTCCATATTCAGTCCAAAATATAGAAATAAAGAACTGTGAGCTGATAAACACTTGAGCTGAAAACCCAGAGCGAGAGTAAGATGCCCTCTTGTCAAATTATGGGAGTGTTAAGCTGGTCCTACAAGGCTAATTAGCATTTAGTTTGACTACACACCCGATGGAAATGTCACTGTTTCCCGGCTATTCTCTTGAGCTTACATCTCAGCCACACAAATGAGAATATCAGTTGGATTACTGGCATCACTTGAACTTTAGACTTTGTATTATTTGCAATGATAAGAGAACAATGACAATAAAGTGGGAAATATACAGTGGTGTGAAAAACTATTTGCCCCCCTCCTGATTTCTTATTCTTTTGCATGTTTGTCACACAAAATG
>JAQQZS010000015.1:24129534-24142138 GCA_030068045.1 Platyallabes tihoni | reverse complement strand
TGTTCTGGCACCTAGGTGGTGGAACGAACTTCCTCTAGATGTCCATACAGCAGAGACTTTGACTATCTTTAAACGACGACTCAAGACACATCTGTTTCTCCAGTACTTGGACTATGAATTGAGTTTTCACTCTTGAGGAAAGCATTAAAATGCTCGAACTTTACTTGATGTTGAGAAACATCGAAAAGAGATCCATACCGCAGTTCAAGAAAAAGTATAGTTTTCAGAACCAGATTTAGTAAAAAAATGTCAAAATTTTTTCATGTGAAGGGTTTAAATGTCACCACAAACAGTACAGAGAATCTCGCAAGATTATTTAGATATGATTTCTTCCTCTCTTTTTGCTTTCAAGTTGAAATACACTTGTGCAGATAAAAGCAGTGAAATGTAGGACATGAGAATGGTGTGCTTGTACCAAATTGAGTCATTGTTGAGGTTCTCAATCGGCCTCATCTTCTCATCAAAATACACATCGTTTGTCATGGAAACGTCTGTGTCGTGAGCAGAGTCAAAGTTTGTGACACTGCGAGTCGGAATCCCCAAACACCTGAGAACTGGGATAGGGGTGCAGAGAGAGTGGCCAGAGAGAAGGCGAGTGGAAAAATTGGGGGAAAAAATTATTGTAAGAGGTGGGAGGTGAGAATTCCTACAAAACTGCAAAATGGATCTAGTAACTAACGCTACAGAACAACTTTGAGTAGAAAAAAGTGTGTGTCACATGTGGTGGTGACTCCTGAAAACACCCAGCACTGGCCATATTTAACAGGCTTTCCTCCGCTTGTGTGGTACTGCCTGAGAATTTCCACACTGCCATGCCACAGCGTTGGAGCAGTCCCATTCTCGTAGACTGTTGACCAATTCCCCACCAGCACACCTTCATCATTAGGAGCGTTGACCTGGCACCAAGAAAGCAGATGCACTGGTTAAAACAAGTTGTTTCTAATATAATTTAGAAAATATATGTGTGTATGCAATAGTTAAATAATATTGCTTATACAACAGCTAGTGGTGTTAATAGACCACTAGATAATAGATAATTTATTTAATGGCTTTAAACTTTAAGGTTAGACAAGGTTTCTACCATAAGGTTGAATCCCACCCCCTGACAAAGGGCACTCCATGGTTTATTTTTCTCAACATTTGACTACATAGTACCACTGAGAATTTTAAACTATTTTCAACCCATTACACTAACTTTCAGTTACTATCGGTCGGTCACCATCTCCGCCAGTCACAGGTTGGGCGGAGCAAAATAGCTGCTTAAATATAGGAACAAATGATAATATTTTGCTAATAAATGGGTCTTTGTGGAGCTATTGCACAAAAAATATCACACTCAATATCATGCTGTTGTATTGTACAGTATAGCATCATGGCTACAATATTTTCAGTACACTTGCTGCATCCCTGTCGTGCTGATGTTCAGCACAACAGCACTCCTTCTCGTGTGACATTGAATGGTGCCATAATTTTTAGCTCATTTGTCTGTTTTACTTTTGTGGCTGTAAAAGGCACTCACCATGGCTGACACAAGTCTGCTAATAGTAGCAGGATCTCCCCAACCTGAAGCAAGTGCTTGACTCTTCTCCAATATGAACAGACATGCTGCGAGAACCCCATCAGCAAACTGCACATAGGATGATAGTCCGATTGAGACAGATTGAGAGATCTTTGAATATTCTTAAACATATTTTTTTGCAGCGGAATAGGACTTCTCAAAAACACAAACATTGTACATAAACACTGCTTAAGAATTTGAATTAAGAAGGTACAGTAGCTTGCTAAAACCTAGCAATGTTCATAGACCTGTCCAAAGATCCAAGGCCTGGAAGCAATCTGATTCTTTGTTCCACAATAAAGTGTTCCATATTCATTCAGGACATACTCCATCCTCTGCTCTTCATTATCCAAAAACACTGTATCATCTGAAATAGACAGGCAAGAAACAGTGTTGTGGCACTGGAATTGTTGCATTCACAATTTTTCTGGTCGCATTATACATTTGTCATCCACACTTACCTTCACACCATGGGTTAAACAGCAAGTAGATATCATTTTCAGACTTGCAACTCAAAGTGGTGCTCCCTTCTGGGGTCCATGTTATCACACTAAGCCCATAGCGACCAATGGGAGCAGTCGGTGGGGAGTTGACGCAAAGATTTACACTTTTACCCTTTTGGTTGATAATCTTGGCCTCCCAGCAATTGTTCTGCAACTTCTCAACCAGAGAAACAGTCACTAAGGTGCCTTTTGATATTGATGGCTTGGGGCCTGTAAAACACAGACAGAAATTATGGTAATCATCAAAGTGTAATATTGTATGTATTAGACAATACAGTGGAACCTCGGATTACGAGTAACGCGGTTTACGAGTGTTCCGCAAGACGAGCAAAGATTTGTAATAAATTTTGACTTGAAAAACGAGCGTTGTCTTGGTTTACGAGCACTGAGTATCATGTATCACGCATGCGCTTCTTGTTTTGACACAGAGCGTCATGTCAACACAACTGAGCCAACGGTTTTTCTCGCTCTTGCGCTGCGTAATTGTAGGTAAACGTCTCCCCTGCTGGGTCTTAGTGCTTGCAGTGTGTGTTTGTGTGCGTGTGTGTGTCTGTCTGTGTAAGGCAGAGAGTGTGTGTGTTTGTTTGGGAACCAGAGAGGAGGGGGGCTGTAAAAGCGAGTGTGTGTGTGTGTGTGTGAGTGCGCTCATTCACTTACACCAACACACACAAAAAAATACACACGCACTCTCTCTCGGCTTTACAGCCCCACCTCCTCTCAGGTTCCCAAACAAACACACACACTCTCTGCCTAGGTAAGGTGCTGGTTAATTTGTTTTTTGTTGTTGTTGTTGTTGTTTTACTTTTTACGAATTATGCTCGTAATCCGAGGTTGCACTGTATTGTCATGCTGACTCAGGAAGCCACTGCGCTTACTCCCCAAAGAGACACTGGTATGGGCAGTGGAACTATTTCTAGTCAAAATCATGAGTGCACAATATCATCTCTGCATTGAAATCAGGCACAATGGCATCATGGGAATAATGGCAACCCAGCGGTGGTGAGGCACAAACCCTCTAGCCACCAGTACCCCTAAACATATAAAGAGATACTTCAAAATAGACATGACTGTTGACTAATATACCTTACCTAGACTGAGTTGAAGGTGTAGTTTGTCAGATTTGGGGTCAAACACTCGTGAGAACTCTAACCTAATTTGAAACCCCTGCCCTCGACGGATGACAAGGTTATTGCTTTGGTAACGGTCCGTGTGATGCTCCCGGCGGTTTTGGCCGGTTTTGGACTTGAGGAGGTCTATGGAGCCCACTGATAACTGACCAACTGATGGGGCAGGGACTGAAAGTGAGATAAAGAGAGTGAGTTATTCAATTCATTTGAATAAAAGTGAATCAACCATACAAATTATCTCTGAGTTCTTAGCAGCTTACTGGTACTCCCAGGAGGTAAGCCGATGGCACTGCCCCTGGTGTCCGGGAGGCAAAGTAAATGATGTGGGTTAGAAGAAAACTCATACTTTTAGATTCAAAGCAGGAATTTCACTGCACATTATTAATTAGTTTATTATCATTATGAATAAGCATTGAGTTTCTTACCCATGTGAAAGTGGGAGAGTAGTGCGGCCAGTCATGGGATTAACGCTGCTGGTTCCTGAAGACATACTAAGGGAAATAATAAAAAAAATCATTCAAGTGTTTGGGCGGTAAGGCCAAAGTAAATTTCTCATGGGATTATCAATAAGAACCTAAAATAAAAATGTGTAGCAGAATGAAATTAAGGCATTGGACTAGTGAGTCCCAGGCTCAAACCCCCCCCCCCCCAGGGCATGTTTAAAATAATATAATGCATATATATATAAAGTGGACCACTCTGCAAGGGGGACCTGGCCAAAATGACAATCCTAAACTGATAAAAGTACATTATAAGTAATTTATAAACATAATCGAATTACAGGGTTTTTTTTAGTACCAAACCAGTCGTACAAGTAAGACGCAAAAAGGGGTGTAGGCCGAAAAGGGTTTGGCACAACATACTTAAAACAAACCGTCTGGTTAAAATAATAATGAATTACTAGGACGTACAGCAGGAAAATTAATCATCATGAGTTTTATGGTTTACCGAGGATTTGAACGTAGACAATAAGACTCTGTAATAGCTATTCAAAGTGATGAAGAAAAACGATGGTGAAAAAAATCTCCCTGGAATGGCATGAGGAAGAAACCTTGAGAAAAACCTGACTCAATAGAAAACTTTTTTTCTCTCCTGGGTAACACTTTATGTTTATTAAGAGGCTCTGTTTAATTTGGTACAACTGCAGCTTTTAGATATTATAGTCCATTTCTATTGTCACTGTGATGAAAACCCAACTCTTTTAAGTTACTCCAGGAAAAAAACTAACTGTATTAAAAATGAATTCTCTCCATATAATGTATATATTCATACATTGTGTACGTTTTACATTATAAATGTATATATTTATATTTACATTTTTATTTTATTATAACTGCGTATTTGTAGATATTATATATTATACATTCTTTTTATAGTGCAATTTGCCTCTTCTACTCTATTTTATCTTTCCTTTTTAAGGTCACAAACAGTCATATGAGCATTTCACTGCATATCATACTGTTTGTGGTTGTGTATGTGACAAATAAAATTAGAATTTGAATAAATATAATCTATAAAATGTAACTATATAATAAACATTATATACCAGAATTTCACCTGATAATGTTTTTTCAACCATCAGTTCATAAGCGATCTCTTACCTGACTCTACTCTTCACGTCAGACAGTATTTCAGAGTATGTTCGCCCAGTGTACCTTTCACCAATTGCTTTCGTTTACTCTCTCACTGCACCTTCTTTATATATATCTTCACTACAAGGGAGGAGATCTCAACCCCCTAGTGTTAAGTATTCAAGTTACACCCTTTGTGGTCACTAACTTTAATAAATGTAAATTATAATTTGTTTGTTTTTTAGATATAGGCTCCAGGCCCCCCGCGACCCTGATCATAGGATAAAGCGGTATAGAAAGTGAATGAATGAATGTTTTTTAGATTTTTTTATATACTTAGTAATAAAAATAGTACTATTAAATAGTAATTAAATTGAACAATTTTATTGTGTCCCCCTAACTTGAGGAACTAAAGTAAATCAGCTCAAAGTGTCCACCATATAACTTTGATATGTTTGTTCATATTTTCTGCCTGTTACCATTACAGTATATGCAATAATCTGTCGTCGGGTAGTAACCAATCAATATTATACACTTTAGTTTTAAACTTTTTTTTTTTTTGTAAATAAATTAATGAATATTTGACACTCCATTGTCCACGTGTGTGTTTATTTTCCTCCTGGTTGGCAAGCATGTCAGAGCCTATTGCATAGAAGTCGAAGCAGTTCCTGTCTGAAATTTTAAATCTAACAATTGATGGCTTAGACTAGTCTTTCCTCTTGGAGGAAGGTAAGTGCTTCATTTGCTTTTGATTGAAGTTTATATCAACTTCAATCAAAGTTGATTGATCATGTTAGAGGCACAAATTTTTCTATTTAAGCAGCACTAATTATTTTCTTTATCTTTTTGAAAAAAAAAGGGGAAATATCCTCTTGGGAAGAGATTTTTCTCTCTTTTTTTTGGTGATAACATACATGAAAATTTATATTATTTATTTGGACAACAACCCTAAGTGTAGCAGTTGTATTTACTAATACTACTTACAGATGTGTTTCTAAACATGAGTAATATTTTTGTCACTGTCTGTTTTGCTCATACCTGTATTTGTATTTTCACGACTTAGCATTAATTACACCACTTAATGAATTAAAATTGAACACGTCATTTATTAACAGACTTGAAAGACCCGACATGATTTCTAGTGTTTAAATCTCCATGAGAAGGAACGCTGACCAGAATCAGATGTGTAACAGTCTCATGCTCTGAGATGATTGTGAAAACTGTAGGGCCTGTTCAAATCAAAAAAAAAAAATTTAAATGTCCATACAGTGGATACAAAACGTTTATTTCCAATGTGGTCTTAACCCAAAGTATCAATTCTGTCTTTCATGTTTTTCCTGAATTAAAAATGAATATAATGCAGGATCACACCCAGAATCCACAATCCCCTACAAAAAAAAAAAAAAAAAAAAAACCCTGACACACTTTTGCTAAATATTTAGATAAATGAGCATGTTTATCAGGATGGCACTGGAAGGGTAGAGAAGAAAATTAGACCACAATTAGCATATAAACATAATTCTTCACCAGGACACTCTAATGAACCTAATGTGAATATTAGATGAATATTAGACATTAATGTTGAGATTTACATCAGACTGAATTTCTTTTGTCTTATTGTGACTATTGAGAGTCTTCAGACTAATAAATAAATAAATTATTATAATAACAAAGCCCCAGGACAAAATAAATGTATGGCACCTGCAATTGCTAGCAGACTGGCTAAATTGCCATAATCCTCTGACCACACCTGAAATTAATGAACAAAATGACATTTAGTCATAGCTTTAGACAAAAAGTGGCAACAGTGAGGAGCGATTCCAAATGAGCAGGAAACAAGTAATCTGGTAATCTGACATGGTCTTATGTTGTCCCCTTTGCCAAAACTTTGAACACCCTTGCCTTGTCTTTAATCTTTCCAGCAAAGTGTAGGAGGTAACGGTAATTATTGATAAGAGACCAGAGTATACAAAGTGTACAAGTTCTGTACTTAAGTAAAAATAGCAATATCCCAGGTAACATATTACCCATGTAAAAGTAGAAATCTTCCATTTAATTTTTACTTGAGCCAAAGTACAAAATTATTTTCCTTTAAATTTACTTAGACATCAAACAAACTGAGCTTCTGCTAGCTTACAGTAGTTGTAAAGTTGTGATAAAAGTCTCCTTGTTTTTAAACAGCTGCTACATGATAAAAGCAAATCATGTAATTATGCGTAATAGCCAGCAGTTGGCGATATTCACATTTCGAACACTACACACCACTCTGGGTATGTAATGCAACGCCATGCAGAAACACAGTGAAATAGAAGATACAGATATTTGCTGTATTATGTAGTGGAGTAAAAGTAAAAAGTCTACATACAAAGATATGCGAAAGCGGTACTTTTACGTAAAGTAGTAAATAAAATGTACTTCGCTACTAGTGTTAATTTCGTCAACGAAAATAATGACGAAACATATTCATTGACGATCTTTTTTTCTGTGACTAAGATGAGACACGTCACGGATATCAATGAACAGTGACGAAATCAGCATGCAACATCGCTGATGATAAATGTACGAGACTAAAATGTAGTTTTAAAAAAATTTTAACTAATACAACATCTGACTTTATTTTCGTCAACATTTAATTTTTGTCACAATCTGCTGCGATTCGGTCTTCATTCATCATGGCAGTGTTTCCCAGGTCACAGCGCGCGGCATATCAAGAGTAGTTGGTGCGCGCAATGACGGGATGTTACAAGCTCAGTCATCTTTATATGAGAGGCGCCGTATAAAACTTAAATCGAACTTCATTCATGCATACACATATGAAACAGTCACACATACGTATATATACTGTACTACTAAGTGGTGAAACAACAGAGAGGTTGTGTGTGCGCGAGCATCTCATAGGTGTGTGAGCAAGCGCATTTCATATATATTTGTTTCAGCACTTAGTGGTGTATATGTATGTGTGACTGTTTCATATATGTATATACAAGTGTTCCATGTGTGTGCGTGAGTCAAGTCCATATATTCTCTTTATATTGAACCGGAGGGAAAAGGAGCAGGTGTGTAGTAATATTGGAGGGGAAACAGTGTGGACACAATTGCTGGAAAAAATACCCGAAGAGATTCATCAATGTATAACATAAAAATCTCAAGGTAGTTTTTTAATTATTGTGACCCATAGGAGTTATCCGTACAACAGTCCAAGTATGTAAATTCATATTTTTCTTTTATTTAAAAAGAACTGTTTAAAAAACAAACAAACAAAAAGGTTTTGGCTAGACTAGATTGACTGTAGGCTTAATTAATAATAATATTATTGCTAAAATGTTACGTTTTCATTGACTAAAACTAGACTAAAATGCTCAGACTTTTAGTCGACTAAAACGGGACTAAACAAAAATAGGATAAGACTAGACATGATAAAAATGAACAGGGACATTTACGACTAAAACTGAAAATAGATGACAAAATTAACACTATTCGCTACCTTCCACCTCTGTAGGTGTGTGTCTCCTGATTGGGTGAGATGAAAACCTGCAGGCGAACTGGAACTTTGCTGAAGAGGCTCAAGCCTTAGAGGTGAACCTGAAGCAGCATTTGACGGTGTGGTACAGCAAATATCTGTATTTTCTACTTCACTGTAGTATTTGAACTGTGAATATCACCAACTGCTGGATATTACACATAACTGCATGATTTGCTTTCCCTGATCATGTAGCAGGTGTTTGAAATCAAAAGTGTAGCCGGTTGCAGATAGCAGTGAAACGGCATGTTCACAGTTGAGAAGGAGAAAGAGAGAGAGAGAGACCAATTAATTTATTAAATATTTTACGTGCCATCAATAAACTGACTTGCTGTATCAGGACTTTCCTTTGTAAAATGAAAATATTGACATGACCCAGATCAATGAGAGACACTTTATTTGTGGATTTTACATGTACAATTGAGGGCGTGCACGCACACACAAACACACAGTACTTAAGTGGTTCATGTATTCTTGTACAGTATTCTCGTGGCTCAGGCGAGTAACTCAGTCAAACTCCATTGTGAACACTTCCTTGATCATTAGAGGGAAAACAACCTCTCTATTTTTCAAACACAGAAAGGTCGAGGAATGTCACTGAACACGCGCACGCACTTACACACACACACACTCACTCACTCACCTCAGCATGCAGGATCTGAAACACAAGGAACCGACAGCACTTGGTTGAATCCCTTTACAGGAAAATAATCATGCAGCCTCATGTGAATTAGATTTATTACCACCTGAATAGTTGATTATTTTTCTATAACTTTACACCGTGAGGTGTTTAATTTCTTTTTATACTACAGTAACTTGACACTGGTTACTTTATTCCCCTTCTCACACTTTTTATTCATTTAATGTTACATTGTGGAACATCTGACCAGTTTAGTACCAACATTCACTCATTCATTCACCAGCGTCTATTTGTTTATCTCGTTCATAAAATTAATAAGATAAAACATTTATAAATCGCAGACGCTGAAGACTCCCGACAGAAACTTCCACCATGTCTGTGATGACACACGTTTTAACCAGTTAATAAGGAGCGTCTGCTCTTCAGTACATCTGCTGTTACCATAGAAACTATTACGTATATGACTATAAACCTGCTGTTAATGAAAATGATTCTGAAAATACTTTCTGACCAATCAGAGTTAGGAACCGAACAACGCTCTGGTATAAATTAATGTTTATGCACACGCAACCGAATAATCTGAAGGTTTTTAGAGGCCAGTGCGAGTTTTACAGTACAACAACGAGTGTTCACTTTAGACGAGGAGAAATAAATAGGCAAGGTGACACACGGAACATCCTCACACGCTCACTCAGATGCACACGCTTCCGTTTATTGGAAGCGAATCAGAGTAAAAGATCAGTATTCGATGGTAGTAGCTCGGCCAGTTCCACATGGATATCGGCGGTCTTGGTGACCGGGTTGCCACGGAGATCCAGCCTGGTGAGCCTCGGGCACGTTGCCAGCGGCGACAAGTCAGAGACTTTTGAGATGTCTGTCACCTGAGTTGAGAAAAACTCTCGTATTAAAAAGAAAACAGCTCATTATTAGTTTTTACATATCTGTCCAAAATAATCCTCATACTCACACCTTTCTTTTAACGATGAACTTACTAACAAGCAAGAAGCAATAAATCAAAACAAACAGATTGTATATATTGTGTGCGTGTTCAATAGCCCCGCCCTTTGACACAGAGACACTTCCTCATGTCAGGCTTTCAGGAATCACAAATAACCTCCATCACCGGTTTGACATAAAAGGATACTATTGTTTTTCAAAGACACCTCTTTCAGGTTGGGCAGATGGTACAGACCTTCCAGATTCTCTATAGCGTTATTGTCCGCCTCCAGAACCTAAGGAAGAGTCAGGAAAATGAATAAATAACAAACAAAGCCAGTTACAAAAATTACTTTAGTCCAAATTTTACCTCGAGGCAGTGCAACATGGCGAACTGCGGCGGCAGCGTCACGAGCTGATTAGAGCACAGGTTGATATGCGTGACCAGTAATAGCTGGTCCAGGTGGCAAAGCATGCTCAGGTTCTTCAGTGTGTGAGAAAGAGAGAGATAAATGTGAACTCGCAATGCAGTATGCACTGAGCGAGTTTATTCAGGGAGAATTTCTTCTTTTTCAGAACCCCGTTGGCGGCGCGACACTGACCTTATCCGACAGGCTGACGACCCGCACCTCGGCGTACTCCATTTTCAGAATAGTGTTCTCGATCATGAACTTACTGCAGAGGTCGCTATAGTAGGTGCTGCGCATGGGGTCGACTTCCTGTTAGAAGGTTTATAAACTTGCATTATACAGACATGACGTATATGATGGTACATGTTCCATGTTTCAGAAAACTTTACCAGGAAGCACAAAAACAGCGTACTGTTAACTGATTGTCATGCTATTACATCATCTACGTATGGTTAAGGACCTGATTTGATATTTAAGGTAAAAAAAAATTAAACCTTCAGCGTCTGGAAGTGAACGAGCGTCTCTTTCTCGTGCCCCAAAGGATCCAGAGCTCTCATAAGGAGGATTATCGTTAACAGGCACCCTGAGGGAGGCGGAAAGTGCAAGCCGAAAAGACAAGACAAAGACAGGTTTGTATGAACAAAATATGAAATACAAAATAATAATAATAATAATAATAATAATATCAAGCAAATAAAAGACTCAAATTTATTCTGAGGCTCAAGTTCCAGGAGCTGAGTACAGGACTGAAGCTCAGACTGGAGAACTGACGTCTTCTCTACGGACAGCTCGCTCCTGTAACACACAACACGCATGTTCACACACGGCCAACTGCAGGATTATCATTTAGCACGAATGGTAGAGAGACGAAATACAAAAGTGTGTTTATGTCAAAGTGGGACTGCAGAATAACAGAACATAGTATATGAGAGTAAAACCCATAATCTTTATGTTTCCCGTCTACACTAATGCACTTATCCCAGTGTTTCACTAGAGCTTGAACATCAAGGTAGAAAGTTTTTTTTTTCAGTACACCAGAGCCAAGACATCTGAAACACTCCTTTAATGGCCTGAACAAGTGGAAATGTCTCGGAGCGAGGTCAGGACTGTACGGGGGACGTGGCGATAACTCCAAGCCGAGTTCCTGTAATTTGCAAGTGCTGTTGGTGAATGATTGTGTGGACAGTTCTCGATTTTCAAGGATGAGCCGTTCCACTCGCTGAATGTTCACAGGAAATGACTTCTTTAAAACATTTGCTCTGTTCACACGTTTTACTGCGTCTCAGATTCTCAGAGTCTCATCACCATATTATACTTAAAGCCTTCTGTGTTTCATGCCTTTATTCAACAGAAAGTCCCTGTTTAACTTGAACACCCATTCAAATTACATTAAACATAAACAGACATATAGATGTTGCATTTTTTTAAAAATAAAATAGATTGTTAAACAGCTGTCCTATGTGTAGTCAGAGGAAAAAGTGTTTGATGCCACCCGTACGTCTGCTTGTGACGTACGTTTAAACACTTCCATGTTTAATATGCACAAACAAGGCCTAGCCACGTGACTATACACGCCTTTCAGAAACATTCATGTCACCTTAAACAACCTGAACATACTGAACATACAGTTTAAACTTCCTTTAAACAAACGGGCATTAAACTGATGATGATGATGATAATACATTTACTGTAACTCTTATAGAGAACATTTCAATGTAATACATCTTTAATTCAGAGAGTTGAGCAGCGCAAGTGTGTATTAATGACGTGCCTCGATATTTAACACGAGAGGAGGTAAACATCTAAATTTTTTCTTATTCATTTCTGTACATATGGTTGAATGATATATTATTCATTAATATAAGAAATTAACATATTTAAAAACACTGACACTAACCACCATTTGTTTTTTTGTTTTGTTTTGTTTTTTTTAATCAGAATTACATGATAGAAGTTTTATATCGTCTAGACTCTAATCACGTGTGTGTAAATGTTTGTGCACGTGTGTGTTTGTGGACCTGAAGAGTTCCTGATCCGTGGCGGATTCCCTGCACCAACTTTCCTTCCGACCTGCAAAACAAAATACAGCCACACCTTGTTTTGGCTCAACGTATACAACATTCCTGTTTACCAAACAATGCGATACAATGGTCCTTCTCCAACACACACACACACACACACCTGTGTAGAGAGCGCAGTCTCGGTGTGTATGTTTCTCCATCCAGTGCACCGTCAGGTTGTGTTCATTGTTGATGTTGCTGATGGAGCCGGGGGGAAGCTCGCACAACTGAGAGAGAGAGAGAGAGAGGGGGGGGGGGGGGGGTATTACACAAAAAAAA
>JAQQZS010000015.1:24069097-24080272 GCA_030068045.1 Platyallabes tihoni | reverse complement strand
CTTTTATGCTTCCTGTTTTGCGACCGTCCTACTTCCGGGTCCTAGTGCCGGCCGCAAAACGGGTGTGTGTGACACATCCAGTAGCAAAGATAGTAACCTAATATACAATGAACGTGTAGATGCAATTACAGATCGTCACTCATGTACTGTATAGCCTAGTCAAAATAAACAGTATTGAAAAGTCCATTTAACTAGGTTCTAATCGGGGGAAATTGTGTAGTTCAGGTTCTTCAAATATGCCTTACATCAAAATTGAGTATAATTGAACATATAAGTATGTTACAATAGATCTTGGTTGTTATAGGTTTTCCTGCTCTGCACACTGAGAGTGAAGTTTGCCAACCAGAAAGTGAGCGCAGCGTAAGTAATCAAGGCTAAGTTTCATAACCCTTTTCCACTCAAAGCTCAGCTAAGACTCATATAAAGCTAAATCAAGTTGGTATCTTTTAAAGTTACAGTATGCTATATTTACTCACTCACTCACCATCTATACCGCTTAATTCTGTATTCAGGGTCACAGAGGGCCTGGAGCCTATCCCAGGAGACTTGGGGCAGGGTACACCCTGGACAATCATCACCCTGCATACACACATTCAAACACTACAGGAAATTTGGGAATGCCAGTTAGCCTAATCTGCACACCTTTGGACTGTGAGAAGAAACCAGAGTATCCGAAGGAAAACTACCAAGCACGGGGAGAACATGCTAACTCCACGCACACAGAGGCAGGAATCGAACCACTACACACTGTGCACCTACTGTATGCTGTATTTAGTACAAATTTTATTATTTTCTTTCCCTAGAACTAACCAGAACTAGCCATACAGCTACTTCTGTAGAAAGAAAAATTACTACTACTGTACTACTAAATACTTGATTTATCTCAGTGGGACTGCACAAGCTTCATATGAGTCTTTGAAATGCATTGTTGCATGGAATGAAGATTGTGCAATTTTTTACTCTGATTACTCATATTGATTTCTCGTTCCAGATGACAAATTTCAAGATTGGTGTGCATAGTAAAATTTATAACAAGCAAGACCTATAATTTACTTATACGCACCTCAATTTTGATTCAAAACAGACTTTTAAAAAAATTCCAAACTATCCTTTTATTTACAACTCTGATGAACACACAAGACTATGATAAATGAAGAATATCATGCAGTTTAAATCCAATGGCTTTGTTTAATTAGTTATGGTTGTTTTTTAAAATGCAAATATGTAATCAGAAATAGCTATGGAAATTTTAAACCTAATTACAAATAAAAAAAATAAAATAAAGTTTCTTATTTATTTGATATGAATGACATCTCACTGATCACCTGCAGTACCCTTATGTTTCCTACAATTTGGGAAACACTGTTCTAGCGCAGTAGTCTGAAAGTTAGTGCAGATAAAAATACAAAATAAAGGATGTTGGGTCGAGTCAATTTCTGTTTGTAGTCCGACAAGAACATGGTGCAGAGCTCATTTCCCCAGTCACATGGCTGATAGCATTTTGGATTTATAATAGTAACATTTTACAATTAACTTTACTTTTGCAGAAAAAAATAGAAAAAAACAGGCAAAATGCTATTCTTTTTATACGGTTTCATGTCACATTTCATTATACATGATGTAATTGCTGTATATTATGCTAGTTTAATGACATTGATTTTTTTTCAAGATGCAGTGATATCAACTTGTCTCCCTAAATGTTCATCATACGGTACGTCATTTCATGAAGAATTACTTAAGATTAATTTCCTGATGTTATGTGGTGGGGAGTCCATATCCAAATCCCTCTCCACTTTACTATTTGTCTCAATGCTCTGAAATGGATCCTCTTTTTTTAAAGTGTTATATAAGATTTTACATTCATGTTGATTTACAAAGGAAAATCGACCTACCCAAGCTGCAGGTAAATGTCCTAGTTAAGAAATAAACTTTGTTAACTGGACTGACACTTATTGTATAAGTATTGCTTTGCACTCTGACTGATATCTAGTTTCATGGCACAAAGGAGCCAGAGACAGTGTTGGATTCATAGTCAGACATTTATGATCTGGGATCACCCATATTCTTTTCAGTGGAATTGAAAGCGGCATTTAATTAAGCGCTATTAAGTGATTTATTTATGGTAGTCATTTGGTGTGTGTAATCCAGACGGTGGGTTTCCCTTCTCAGTAACTTCCTGGATTTCTGGACTACCACAGATGAATACAGTAACACCACATCCACCCATATTAGTTTCATATAATTAAATGGAACTGAAAGCTGTTCTAGTTCATTAAGTTTTACATTACTTGAATGATGGTATTCATCTATTCCTTTAATAACTACTGAATTTCCTGGGACGCCTCCTGGAAAGATAAACCAACAAGTGGGATTTTGTTGTCTAATTGCATTTTCTGTAAAAGTATGATGGACAGTAATCGGTTAATAACTCTAAGTAGTAAAATTCATTTAATGACCCCCACCAGACCAGGACTATTTATTTATATATCAACCCAATGCTTTTCCGCTGCTTTAATAGTGTAAGTATAATAATAGGATTTAAACTATTAATAAGAATATTAGATTTTTCATCTGTAAAAAAAAAAAAAAAGTTTTGTTTCCAGGAAGTGAATTCCTGAAAAAGGTTTGCACGATTGTCCTAACGTTGTTCCTCCTGGCATGGTAAGCATCAATTTCCAGAAATACTAAACCAAATCCATGGCAACATATCATAATATGAAGCTTAACACCTCCTCAAACACACAGTTAAATTATACAGTGTTATATGATTAGGCAGTATTTTTTCACTGGCTCACAATGTTCTTCCTTTTTTTTTTTTGACCCTCTGCATGTCTCTCTTTCTATCTTCCCATGATATGATGTACACCCCAGGGCATTGTGGTGAGCGATGACCCTGATTCCTGATTGGCTGTTACATCCTAGGTGTAGCTTTGCTGCCTCAAAAGAATCCAGAGCACCTTTTGTATTGAACTAGTTTGTATAGAGCTAATGGAAATCACAGTGTCATTGTAAAAGATGGGATCATTGAGAGAATTGGGATTTTTCATTTTCATCGCTTTGGCTCAGGTAAACTCACTCTCTGACACACCGTACGGCGTTAAAATATATAACTATTGACAAATAAATACAGTATATGAAATATATGTTAATATAATATTTTAAAAATTATGTTTGTTTGTTTCTGTGTTTTCATAGATTACAAACACACTGACACAAGGTAGGTCAGCTTCTCAGAAAAAAATATGTATTATGGGTCAGAACATAATTATAGTTTACACAATTTAAGTGTAAATGTTAAAAGTATTGAACATTTTGTGCTGAATAGTAGAGAATTTGTAGTAAATTTGTAAACATATCTATGTATTAATTTTATAGTGTGATAAAAACACAGTAAATTTAAACAGTGTTGTTACTGTAAAATAAAACTCACACTAGTATAAATTAAATTTCTAAGTTGCTAGTCCATCTTTTAAATTTTATAGTTTCTAGTTTTAGAACGGTCTCCATTCTAAGACCGGGATATGATGAGCACACTTAACACTTGAATATTGTAAATAATTCTGTTAATATATTAACACATTTTTAAAGCATTAATGTGTTTTTGTATTATTACATTAATTTTTTTGGTTAATTGATTTTGTGTTTAGCAAAACTGAAATGTAAATTAACTTAGTTTAAGCAGCAGAGTGTAATACACAGTATGAGAGAGCAAACCAGTCAAAGCGGATCTTGTAATGAAATTTCTGTTGAACGGAAGTGTAAAAGCGATTGACATTTACAGTAGACACAGTATGGTGACGACATTGTTGTCCTCAGTAGAACATTTGAATGTATTATTATTGATTTTTAATCCTTGGCAGAATGCAACATCATCACATCCATCACTTCTCCATCGGCCTCGTCATTTCTTGTACAATGGACCAGCTACCCTGGTGCCACAAACTACATCCTGGACCTGCGTGTGGTGAACATGAGCAGTGTGGCACCTGTAGTGGTCACGGTTTCTCCCTCAACCACACAGAAAGAAGTCTTCGGCCTGAAACCAGGCACTTTGTACACTGTTGTGGTCAAAGTGTTCCGATACTACAATGTTGAATGTTTGAATACAAAAACAGCAAGGACAAGTGAGTTTTTTGTTGTGTGTGTGTGTGTGTGTGTGTGTGTGTGTGTGTGTGTGTGTGTGTGTGTGTGTGAAACGGCCAAAATATATTGAATATTTTGAATGTATTGAAAATTCAGACAGAACATTGTACTTGTACAATTTGCATCGATTCATTTATAATACAGATAAAATTATTAATAAATATACATAAAAATAAACAGTGACAAGCTATTAAATTTATCATTATCGCTAAATCCTTATTTGTTTTCTATAATTTTTTTTTTTTTTAAGTACGGCTTTTACACCTGTAGTATATTCACAGTATCATTTATAAATATAAAAGTATATTCTTTATAAAAACATCAGATACAATTGCTTTATAACAAATCTTTATGTTTCCTTTGTTCAGTCCCAGACACATCTCAGTTAACCTCCTCACGTGCAATATCGAGTAGTGCCATCTACTTGGAGTGGGAACGGGTGTCGTCTGCGGATCAGTACTTTATCTTGGTGAACTCCTCACTAACCGGAGAGCGCTACAATCTCTCCTTCATAAACACCAACGCCACCATCCAAAATCTGCGATACGCCACTACGTATGACTGCTACGTTTACACCTCCAACTCGGCTGGCCTGGGGGCGAGGAGTCAAGTGCGGACCGTCACCACACGTGTGTGATCTTCTGTGCACTTTCATGAGCTTTTCAGTTCAAAGCAGCTAATAATTACTACTTGTGTAGTAATTCCCCTGATAATTCGTAGCGTTATAATAGAAACGCATGTAGTGAGTGTGTCTTAAAGTTAATAAATGGCAATCTGGGCAAGTCCAATGTTCAGTACTCACATAATTATGTTACCTAGTGAACATTTCTGAAAAGAAGTCATATTTAAAATAATTCACCTGAAGGGCTAACGAAGCATTCGGCAATCATTCAGTAATCGTATCCGTGCTGATATTTGGTCCAGCAGTATGTTTGTGACTGCAAAATTGCTTTTACACATCTGCTCTAATAATAAGACAAAAAGAAATAAATGCTCTGTCGATGAAAGTTCCCCTAAACATACAGTCATATTTATATATGTTTACAAACTTCACTGCTAATACAGCACTTTCACTGCTAGCCAGTTAGTTGCAGTAAGCTAATCTGACAGGATTTCAGAGAGAACTTTTAAGTGACTTTTATTTTGAAGTTATCTTTTAAGTCATATTTAATTTGGTATCTTAGCATCTTCACTGCTAATGCTAGCCAGCTAACTAACATAAGATAACCTGACAGATTCCAGAGATATCTTTTAAGTCATATATATTTTGTTATAATCTCCACTGCTAATGCTAGCCAGCTAACTAACATAAACCAATTTCCATTACTAATGCTAGCAAACATAATCCAACCTTGCAGCATTTCTAAGCATATTGTTAAGTTACCTTCCTAAAAGTTTAGCATTTCCATTGCTAATACAGGATAGATAATTAATATAAGCGAACCATATAGGACTTCAATTTTTTACATAATGTTTTAAATTGGTGCTGCTAACACTGCTTAGCGCAAGGTAATATGACAAGATTTCTGAGATTTTGAGGTCATATTCATAAAGGCCAATACAGTTCACTGCTAATGCTAGTCAGCTAGCTAGATAGAAAATTTGACATGATTTCTGAAGAAATGTTACTTCAAAAACCTTTTTATCAAAATCATACGGATAACTATTACTGGTGCCTGTTCAGAAACTTTATTAAAGACTTGCCTGCAACCATAATCATCAGTGACCACAAAAGACTTTAACCTGGTCTTTAATTGTTAGAGAAAAAGAATGAATAGACTAATACATTTTTTTTTTTTTTACGTTTCTTAGTGGTTCCACCACCACCGGTGGTCACTGTGGTGCCCCTCATGAGTCAGGCAATTCAAGTCACATGGCAGCCTGTGGAAAGGGTTGTCCTGTATAAGATAATAGTCACAGATTCCAACGGTACACAGGTATTGAGCACCACCACCTCCTCCACCTCCCAGGCCGTGCAAAATTTGACGCCATGCAACCTGTATTTCATAGCTGTCTATTCCCTAAACACGTTTTTGAATCCAGGAGAACCAAAGCAAGTCAACTACACTTCAAACAGTAAGTGGGTTTCCTGTTATGGTTGTCATGAATAGTGAAAACCAATGTGGAAATACGGATAATAGGTTGAATCCACCTGTCCATGTGTCTCTTTCTCCTGCAGATTTAAGTCCGGTGACATCGGTTTCTGCTGATTACAACTGTGTGAATGCATCTGCTGTGGCATCATGGAGTGCTGTGTTTGGTGCTAAGTATTACCGTGCCACAGCGATTGATCAAAGTGGTACGACCGTGTCCTGCACCTCTACGGTTACAACATGCATGCTGACCAACTTGAGTTGTGGCAGGGACTACGTAGTGTGGGTCGCTGCCATCTCTAATAATTGTGAGAGCACAAGCAGCATCACAGCATCCATCCAGACAGGTGAGTGAGCACCTTTGAGCACTTTAATAAGATTTTGTTGTTGTTTACGGCCTTCATTTTGTCTCTGTTGATAAAAATGAAGTTTTTTCAGGAATCTGGATGCAAATTTAGATTAGCCAGGTACTGCTAATCATCAGCAGACTTCAGAGTTTGCTGGTCTGGAGCATTTAGGTGTGTGTTAATGCCAAGAGGGAAAATATATGAGAGAATATTAGAGAAGCCAATGTTACTGCACATCAGTGTGAAAAGGGTTATAAAACCATCTTCAATCAATTTGGAGGTCAACATTATATAGTGAGAATGATTATTAACACGTAAAAAGCATTCAAGACAGTTGCTTATCTTCCCAGGAGTGGATGTCCCTCACATTCACCCTACAGCCCTCACTGAGAATGTTAAATGTTATAGTCTGTGAGAGCATAATTAGAGGAAGACTGAACAAGAACAGTTTGCTTGAAAGAGTTGCCAGAAGAAATCTGAAAAGAACATGGAAGCACGACTGAGGTTCACAAATCTACATCTGAACAAAGCACAAGGCTTTTGGAACAATGTCCTATGGACAGATAAGACCAAAGTGGAGTTGTTTGGCCTGAATACCCAGTGCCATGTTTGGTTTCTACAAAAACACCTCATACCCACTGTCAAGCATGGCGATGGAGAAGTCATTGTTTGGGCTTTTTTATTTTTTGCAGCCGCAGGACCTGAGAACCTTGCACTCAATGAGTGAACTCCTCTGTATATCAGAATATTCTAGGGGCAAATGTGAGGCCAACTGTCTGACAGCTTATACATGGTAAAAATTTGGTCATGCAACAGGACAATGATATGAAGCACACCAGTAAATCTACATCAGAATGGCTGTAAAATAAAAGAATTAAGGATTTGAAATGGCCTAGTCAAAGTCCAGACCTAACCGAAATGCTGGGCTGGGACATTAAGAGGGCTGTGCATAAGCGAATGGCCAAAAACCCCAATGAATGTTGTAAAGAAGAATGGACCAGAATGATGTGAGAGACAGTCAAAGTTGTACAGGAATATTTTACTGTAAGTTATTGCTGCTAACTAAAGTTGAACTACAAGCTATCGAATCAGTAGGGTACTTACTATTGGCCACATTTTTTTTTTTTTATGGGAGGTTGCACTAGGTTAATGACAGTTAGTGGGACAAGGTTAGTCTGAAATTTTATTTGCCTAATTCTAAGACCCACTATAATCAGATAATTTTTATTATGTTTTTATATGAAAAAATAAATAGAATTAAAAGACATGACTGTATATACTGTACAGTAAAACTGTACTAACTGTGTTAAAATTATGTTTAGTATAGTTCATTATACATACAAGTCCTAGAATGAGCATATAGAATCGGATGCCCATTATAAAGTACATACTGTATGATGGGCATCCAAATGAAGATGGGTTCCCTGTCAAGTCTTGTTCCTCTCAAGGTTTTCTCCTATTGTCATCACATAGAGTTTTTCCTTGCCACCACTGCCCCTGGCTTGCTAATCAGGGACAAACTGATCATAAAATCTTATACATAGTTCCTCAAATGAGTAATTTCCATTATTTTTAATTCTGTAAAGCTGCTTTGTGGCATTAACCATTGATAAAAGCACTGTGTAAATACAACTGAATTGAACAGAACTGGATTCAATTGAATAAAAGATACAATTCTTAGGTAAACAACTATTTTATCCAAACTTGTTCAGCTGCCATATGATGTAGGCGCAGCGATTTAAAGGTCCCATATCTTATTATTTCTTCAAAAAGTTAATATAGGTCTCAGATCTAATTTCAGTATGTAAATGAGCTAAACAAAAAGTCAGGGGAATGGCTTTTCTTATATGAAGTCACATACTGTACGTGGGCATAATCTAATTTGCTTGTTCAATTCCTGATGAATAAAACATGAAAAAAGACAAAAAAATAAATAAATCAGGGATTTTTTCCCTTGCCTTTTGTTTGTAGACACACAATTGAGATCCATGGTGTAAGAGATATTGTAAAAGATCCTATCACATAATCTGTTTGTTGGTGGGACACATTATTCAGTGTTTGCTCCTGTTACTTGTGCAAAGACATCTGAACATACCCATGGCACTTAAAGACAATGAGATGGCCCTGAAGGATCTGCTCTGGTTTTCAGTCATGGAGTCTAGTTTACCCATGGCCTTTTTTCACAGCCAAAAGACCTGGGCTTACAATATACTGACTCAAGATATTGAAGCAGATATCAGAAGCACTGGTGTGGCCTGAGACTCCTGGGATAGTTGTTGGTAGTGTTGTCTCATATAATTTTTTTTTTCCCATATACCTTCCATTCTTGCTGTGATCATTAATGCGTATCCATCACACACTCTCTCACACTGGTAAAGGTGTGGTCAGCACTACACAAGTTGTAGTGATGTTTTACACAGCAAAATACCCAGTTTTTCAAGAACCCAGAGTGTTGAATTAACACAGCATAATGTTTATATACTGTATGTCGATTTGTACTTAAAGTACAATTTATACCTTATTTAACCAACAGTGGGGATTTTAGGAAACCCTAGACTCCAAGGCTCTGCACAGTACATCAACAACATCCATGCCTGCAAATCAAATTTCTCCACTTGTGACTTGTATGCTGGAAACTTGGTGTAAAAATCACCAAAACCACTTACCATATTATTAACTTATTTTTACTTACAGTATCATGCTCGCCAACTAATCTGAACCTGTTCCGTGAATGTAACAGCAACGTAATCATCTTCTCATGGGCATCAACGAACAATACGGCATTCTACAGGGCACAACTTGCAGACTCAGTTGGTGGTACACAGGACTGCATAACCACAGAGACTTCCTGTTTCTTTACCAACACTGCGTGTGGACGTAAATACAATTTTACTGTCTTTAGCGTGAATGGAGAATGCAGTGGTCCAGTCAGCTCACCAGTGAGCATCGCAACAGGTAAAAACACAATCGCCATCAGCAAAAAGAAATCTATACGCTTCTTCCTAGTTGATCAGGCCAAATACAGTAGATTACCTTTGCACCAAAGTTGTTAGGCTTTTGAGATTAACAATTTATAGAAACTTACAGAGATAAAAATCATAATCTCAGTATAATCATCTGATGAAGTCTGTTTCTGTGTCCTCAGCACCCTGCCAACCCACTAACCTGATCACTCTGTCAGATTGTAAATCTGACATTTTAATGAGTTCTTGGGATAAAACAGATGGGGTAACAAAGTACATCGTGGAAGGCAGGGGAAGTCGTGGAAACACCAGCCACGAGAGCTACTACAGCTGTACCTCTAATACCACCAGTTGTGCCATCCCTGGCGTTGCATGTGGAGAAAGCTTGACTATGATGATCACTGCCTTTAACGATTACTGTTATAGCGCTGTGACACTGGGTCAGGAGGCAAATACTGGTAAGTGATTGTGCCAGTTGGACCCTGGTTAATTGGGCCAATTGTGTATATTCAAAACCATGATCAAGCACAATTAGGAACTGAACTACAATTGCATAGAGTTCAACGTCGTTCAACCACTAGGTATCTTGTGTTTGTGTGTTCAGCTCCCTGTGTGCCTCAGAACCTCTTGCCTATTACTGACTGCAGTTCGGACTCCATCACGCTAATGTGGAACATGGCCAACGGAGCATTGCTCTACATCGTGTCAGTGACAGACTCTTCAGGTGGGACGTACTCTTGTACTACAATGGATCTAAGCTGCCAAATACCCAGTCTGCGCTGTGGAACCGCATACAACGCCTCCATCATCTCGTCCAATTACAAATGCAACAGTTCTGCCAGTGACAAGATTGTTGTGGATACAGGTAGCTGATTATCAGCTCGCTTTTAGTCTTTTAGATTTGTACATCCACAAATTGGTTGTTTTAAACATACTGTAGCCTCAGAAACTGGAATGTAACTGCACTGTTTGTAATCCTGAGGTCAGAACTCAGAACCAAACACAAATGAAAGTGAATTAACCTTGCACAGGTTCTAAAGAATTTTAGAGAAGAAGCTTAATCTACAGCTCCTTCATCCTATTTTTTCTTACTTTCATTCTCTCAGCCCCATGTCCTCCACCTCAGGTGCAAACAACCCTAGACTGTGTTGAAAACCGGGCGCTGGTGAGCTGGCAGAGTTCCCGTTTTCCCGGCTCTTACACGGCCAGCATGGTGGACCAAAGTCGAGGCCAGCTGAATTGTAGCACCGTGAACAGCAGCTGCTGGGTTCCTGGCCTCAAATGTGGGCAGGTCTATGAAGTTAGTGTCACCTACAACAACGGCATCTGCCTTAGCAAGCCTTCGTCACCCATTCTCATGAACTCAGGTGAGTTAAGAACAACTGTATGTTTTTGGTACTTTAAACTAGCTTGCATAATGGATTCATTCAAATATTGGAAGTTGTCCTTCGCTAATTGATTGTGAATCCTCTGTTCAAACCCATTTGTACCCAGTCACTGATTTTTGGTGGACAGTTACACCTATCTAGAGTTACAGTACAGTGGACTCTTGGATTATGAGCATAATTTGTTCCGGAAGCGTGTTTCAACACACTCGTAAACCAAATCGAATTATTTATATATATATCC
>JAQQZS010000015.1:24047063-24068997 GCA_030068045.1 Platyallabes tihoni | reverse complement strand
AAGAGACGCACACTAAGACCCAGCAGGGGAGACGATTACCCACAATTCCGCAGCACAAGAGAGAGAAAAACCGTTGGTCCAGTTGTGATCACATGATGTTCTGCATCAAAACATGAAGCGCATGCGTGATACATGATACTCGGTACTCATAAACCAAGACTTGCTTGTTTTCCAAGTCAAAATTTATTACAAATCTTTGCTCGTCTTGCGGAACACTCGCAAACCGCGTTACTTGCAATCCGAGGTTTCACTGTATCTAGAAACTGTTCTAATTTTAAACTGTCATTTGCATCCAGAAGAACTCAACTACAGACTTCTTATGCTAACCAGAATTGATGTATCTCATACTGGGTTATTTTCTCACTCACTTAATCATAGTCTACACTGCTTCATCTGGTATTCAGGGTCTAGGGGGGCCTGGAGCTTATCCCAGGAGGCTTAGGGCACGAGGCGTGGTATACCCTGGACAGGGTGCCAATCCATCGCAGGGCTCACACACTCTGGGCAATTTGGGAATGCCAAATAGCCTAATCTGCAGGTCTTTGGACTGTGGGAGTTTCTGTACATTTATAATCTTAAATTCTAATTATATGTATAGAGGAGAATACCTGAGCACTGTAAATGACCCAGTTCCATTCTTTCTCCTTGTCTCTCTCTATGTTAGTGCCATGTGGGCCAATGAATTTTCATACCAGGGTGGAATGTCCTTCGGGTGTTCTTCAGCTGACCTGGGACCAGACATATGGTGCTAATGGATATTCTGCCAGCGTAGTCGCTAACAGCACTGGGAAACAGTTTTTCTGTAACTCGACCTCTCCTAATTGCAGCTTTAGCTCTTTAACATGTGGAGAATCATACGTGGCATTGGTCCGATCTTACAATGGCAGCTGCTTCAGCATGCTCAGTCAGCCAATGGCCATTAAAGGAGGTCAGTGAACTTTTCTGTAACCCATTTGTTGTTTCCCCAAAATTTTTGTTTCTTCAATGAAATTTGTGCTATAATATTCTGGAGGAACCAGGTTCTTTAACTGTATAGTATGTTACGCATGAGACTGTACGACCTTCTCAACCAATAGAGGAAGAAGCATTTTCCCCCATATATGGCAGTCTAGCCAATAGTAATTTAATTGATCTGGCTCTTTCTCCATCATTGGGTTTTATCTTAAAAAAATTAATACATTAGTAATAATTAAAATAAATAAACTCTAGTTGTTTACAAGTATATAAGTATGGAACATAATTCAGGTATATGCAGTAAGTGTGGAATAAAACATGTCGAGGTGTGTTCTTATATTAAATCGAATATTAAATCATTTTATTTTCATTACTGTAATATAAATATAATTGTAATTTATTAAGAAGGCTTACCTGGAGGAAGTACGTTACATTTCCCTTATGCTTTGTTAGCTACATTACATTGTACATCATAGCTTCAGTGCAAATCTAAAGAAGACTTCAAATATCAAGCACCATTCTGTCTTTTGATTTCTGTCTTTACGACCTCCTGACCTCCTCAGTGCCATGTGCACCCACCAACGTGACAGTTGAGAGGACCTGTAATAACTTCACCTCAGTGATGTGGCAAGCCAGCCTTGGGGCTCAGTCATACAGGGTCGTCGCCGTGAGCAACAAAGGTTACCAGACAACCTGCTCGTCCAACACCACCTCCTGCACACTGACTGATCTTCGCTGTGGCCAAGTTTACAATGTCAGTGTGGTGGCCATTGACAATGCTTGCTCCAGCCTCCGGAGCCAAAGTGCTGTACTCCAGACAGGTGTGTGTGTTAGTGATGGTCAAAATAAAGTGTAATCTTAAATGTAAAGTCATGAATGTGTCCGTGTCTGTGACATTATATGTCTGTAATAAATTATTATTATTATTAATAATAATAATAATAATAATAATAATTATTATTATTATTATTATTATAATTACAATTCTGTATTTGTTCCGCTTCCTCCCACACAGGTCCTTGTGCACCCTTTAACATCCAAAGTACAATTGAGTGCATCAGTAACGGCGTGACGCTGACCTGGGACTCAAGCCCCACCAGCGTGTCCTACACAGGGCTGGCTGTAGGAACAAATGGACACACAGTGTTGTGTAACAGCACTTTTACCTCATGTCATTTCACGGGTCTGCAGTGCGGCCAGTACTACAGGATCATGTTGATGGCCAGTGATGGAGTTTGCAGCAGCCCAGAGAGTGCGATATACACACAGCCCACAGGTATAAACATCATAACTTTTACTTACTGGGAATACCCGGGGACCACCTGATACCGTATCATATTATCACGATACCCGGGTGCCCATTTCATTTGTACTATGGTCCAGATTACTACTGTAAGTATTGAGATTCAAAATTAAGTATTTTTTTGATTTTACTACAATTCTAAACAAACTTAGCAAATAATTTGCTCCTACAACACAGGATGCTTTGCTGTCTGCCAATACAGTGGAACCTTGGATTACTTGTATAATTCGTTCCGGAAGCGGGCTCGTATTTCAAAACATTTGTAAAAAATGGATCTTTAACCTCTCTAATGAGACTTATAACGCTATACAAATAAAATTGAATTGAATTGAATTGAACTTGCTTTTGCTTTACACGCGTGCTGTACACACACGCATACAGACACAAAATAAAATATGTTTTATGCGCACACACGTGGTCACAGTGTTATAGTAAACAGTACAAGCGTGCACGGATGTTGATTATACCAGTAAGAGATTATACCAGACTAAGACCCAACAGGGGAGACAATCACCCACAAGTGCAAGAGAAAGAAAAACCGCTGGCTCAGTTGTGATCACGTGACGCTCGGCGTCAATATAAGAAGCGCATCCATGATACATGATACTCGGTGCTCGTCAACCGAGTACAAAATTTATTAAAAATCTTTGCTTGTCTTGCGGAACACTCGTAAACCGTGTTACTCGCAATCCGAGGTTTCACTGTATAAGCATTGTTTATAGAGCTACCTGTAGCTAAGAGAGGAACTGCAGCATTTTACCACCTCAAAGGCAAACACAATCAAAAAGTTAATTGAACAAACAAACAAAAAAAAGCTCTTTCCCCATCTACAGTGCTTGAACTATGTACCTGTAACATTATCTTATAAATTGTCTTTTATCACTGTTTATATTCTCTTATTATTTATATTCTATTCAATTAATACAATGTTAATTTTTTAATTCACTGTTGTTATCATTATATAGTTTCTGTAAAAATAAATTTATTTTGAAAATAGTAAAGACAGGATTTCAGATCAGCTTCAAAATACTTAATTAGCGATCTAATCAATAATGTGACCTCATGCTGTAGGCCCCTGTGCCCCGGAGACGGTTTCTAAATTCCTGTACTGTGATACAAACACTCTGAGTGTGATGTGGGCCCTGAGCCCCCTGGCTATGACCTACAGCGCCCTCGTCAAGCCCGTAAATGGACCTGTGCGTGGCTGCAACTCACCTAGCACAAGCTGTGACATCTCGGGTTTGCAATGTGGTCAGAGCTACACACTCACTGTCATGGCCGCTAACAATGTGTGCACTGGGCCAGAGACCACAAGTCAGACCTTCCAGACAGGTACATATCCCTTTATTTAACCCTTATGGAAGGAGTCTCCAGTGTCAGTAACATGTAATGCTGTATTGATGTTTTGTCACTGTCCTTTGCTCTCTCTCTCTCTCTCTCTCTCTTGCTGCAGCTCCATGCATGCCAAACACTCTGTATGCCAACGTGATCTGTGCCAGTAACAGAGTCCAGGCCACATGGGCTCAGGCGCCAGGTGCTCTGTCCTACACTAGTGTCCTTACTGCTCTGAGTGGCTCCACCCAAACCTGCACTACCTCTGCCCTTTCTTGTACCTTCGGTGGCCTGACATGTGCTCAGACCTACAAACTTCATGTCGTAGCAAACAACAACAACTGTAACAGCACCGTTACCACTGACGTCACCGTTACCACAGGTGTGTGAGCTCACGGGGACTAATAATACAAAGGAAATGCTGCCTTTTATTGTATTGATTTGACTCTGGCTTTTGCAGGCCCTTGTGCTCCTTATAACGTGAATGCTGTGGTGCAATGTAGCTCAAATGATGTTAACGTATCCTGGCAAGGAAGCGCCGGTGCCAGTTCATACACCGTCCAAGCCTATTTGCAGGGCCAGACAACTCCTTCGACTTCTTGCCAGTCTTCCAACACTACCTGCACACTCACACAGCTGCCCTGTGGAATGATGTTTAATGTGACTGTACTTGCTAGTGATAACAACTGCTACAGCAACACGTGGGCTGGAACAACATTCAGAACAGGTACAAAAAGAGACAGACCAGATGAGAGGTCCTTTAGAGGTACTGGAGACAGAGATAAAAAAAAAGAATGAACTGTAGAAAGAAGCAGAGATTGCAGGTTACCTAAACAGGAAGTGATACAACAATTTATAAAGGGTATTAACTCCTTCACGTGGTTTCCTCTGTCCTCTATCTCTCAGCGCCCTGCCCTCCTGTGCTGCAGGCTATCCCTCTCAGCTGTATCAGCGATCAGGTTATGGTCTCATGGACACAGAATGCACTGAATGTTACAGTAAATGCCACCTCAGCGCTTGGTCTGTCAGCAGGCTGCAGCTCTGCTAATAACAACTGCACCATGCAGGGACTGTCGTGTGGACAAAGATACACAGTGCAAGGCAAATCTTATGGCCTGTGGTGTAACAGCACTCTTAGTGATCCTCTCAGCTTTGTTACGGGTAAAGGCAACACAGTTTACATACAGAATAGTACTGAACATACAGTAATGATAGTGAATGTGAACACTACTGACACATTGGGCAGACATCATATGTAATACGTACAGTAACACATACTGTATGGCACACCAATCGAATGGAGACGTCATGCTAATGAAAATGACATTCTACATAAAAATGACATGCTACTGTACTGACATAAACGTGTGCCTATGTACTACTTAAACATCACAGCTAAACTGATTGATATATAAGGATGACATTGATAACAATGATAAGAGATATGGACTGCACATACAGGAAGCACCACCAACATACAGGCAGAAGCACCGATAGATCAAAGCAATACTACTGACAAATGACTGACGCTGAGAGAACACAAGTGACCTATACACTAATTTACATCTTGCAGCTGATAATACTGAGGTATTGTAGTCACACTACTAACAAGTAGACAGAATCTACTGTCACACATGTTATACTACTGACAATTTCATGCAAAACTACTGCTGTACAGAGATGACACTCATGAAATGTACACTCATGAAATACATTAACGACAATTAATTAATGGCACTACTGGCATACAGGAAAATATGACTGACACTTGAGTATTACTACTGACAAATTTCCCAATGAGATGACCTACTGACATACATGTGATACTACTGATCATTATTTCCAGAACTACTGACCTATGGCAATGATACTTATACATATGTACGCCTATGAAATGCATAGGTTACAGTACTGACAATGTCAGGTGATACTACTGACAAAAACGTTATAATTCTACTGAGATGCAGGAAGATATAAATATGGCAAATACAGCAATGAGATGACCTACTGACATACATGTGATACTACTGATAATTGCATCCAAAACTACTGACCTATATTAAGGAAGCCTATATACAAATGTATACCTATAAATGCATTAGTTACATTAAAGACAATTACAACTGATACTACTGACAAAAGGTATGATATTACTGACATAAAGGAAAATATTACTGACATTTGAGTATTGCTACTGACATATATCACAATGACATCAAAACTATTGACCTATAGTGATGTACCTTATATATGTATCTTTATGAAATGCACAGGTTACATTAATGAAACTTATAGCTGATGCTACTGACTAAAAAGTATGATGCTACAGAGAAACAGAAAATATGACTGACATTTGAGTGTTACTACTGACAAATATACCAGTAAGGGCTAGAGGTTATGCTACTAATGATTACAGCTGACACAATATGGATTTGACAGTAGTACTGCATGGGTAAAAATGACTAACATATGTGACACTACTGACACATAGGGGTGACACCACTCATGTATAAACAATGAGGGGAAAATTACAAGCCAGTCTATTTTTTAATTCTTCAGCCCTAAGCTGTTCATCTCGAATCTACCTTACCTTGTGTGTTGGCTCCACATTGTTTCCTCAGTTCCCTGCACTCCTGCAGCAGTCTGGGTTAACTACACTTGTGGAACAGGTATGGCACTGTTAAGCTGGAATGAGAGCCTGGGCCCGGCCACCTTCATTGCTCGTGTTCAGACTCAGAACCAGACGGACTCTTGCAGCACCAATCAGACACAATGCTCGTTATCTTCACTGAATTGTGGAAGATTGTACAATGTCACAGTTGCAGCTGTGGAAGGACAATGCACCAGCAGCAACGTAGCCAGGACCCAGATACAGACCGGTAATAAGATGAGTGTTAATGCACTACAGTGGAACCTTGGATTACGAGCATAATTTGTTCCGGAAGCAGGCTAGTATTCCAAATTTACTTTTCCCATAAGAAATAATGGAAACTCAAATTATTGGTTCCACAGCCCCCAAAAAATAAATACATAAAAATAATTAACACAAAATATTAAGTCAAAATAAAACAAATTAACCTGCACTTTACCTTAAAAAGAAAAAAAGTAAAAATAAATCCCTACAGATACAGTAAGTGTTTCCATTTGTGCATGGAGGCGCTGTCTATGTGAGTGTGTGAAGCTAAAGTAAGGAGCCTCTCCCCTCTCCCCCTTCTCGTCTTACACAGTCCTCCACTCTTTTCACACACGCACACACACAACGGAAACACTGTTTTATTGGAAAAATAAACAAGAAATCTCTCTAACGACCCTCGATTGTGCGACACACTAATGGAATCACTGCTGTAAAGTAAAAATAAAACAAATTAACCTGCACTTTACCTTTGAAAAGAATCGCGAAAGAGCAGTGTTTCTGTGTAGAGCAGAGAGATGGTGAAAGTAAGATGTGTGTGTGTGTGTGTGTGTGTGTGTGTGTGTGGCACGGTGTCCAATGACGCGCGCACACAGACACAAAGAGCAGGCTGAGCCTTGAGCAGAGAGAGAAAATGGATCTTTAACCTCTCTAATGAGACTTGCTTTTGCTGTTCTCACACACGTACAGACACAAAATAAAATATGTTTTATGCGGACACATGTGGTCACAGTGTTATAGTAAACAGTACACGCGTGCACGGATATTGATTATACCAGTAAGAGATGCGCACTAAGATCCATCAGGGGAGACGATTACGCACAATTCCGCAGCACAAGAGAAAGAAAAACCGTTGGCTAAGTTGTGATCACCTGACACTCGGGGTCAAAACAAGCGCATGCGTGATACATGATACTCGGTACTCGTAAACCAAGACTTGCTCGTTTACCAAGTCAAAATTTATTACAAATCTTTGCTCGTCTTGCGGAACACTCGCAAACCACATTACTCGCAATCAGAGGTTTCACTATACTTCCTGATTACTAACTTATAGAACAATCCAGAATTTCATACCTTTTTTTTTTTTTCTTATTTTCCCTCTTCTCTTCCAGCCCCATGTGCTCCTCAGAATGTGTCTGTCAGTCTGCAGTGTTCCAATAACACAGCATTAGTGACCTGGGCACCAAGTCCTGGTGCCACAGGATACAACATCACTGCTCTAGGACTTAATGGCGATGTCAAATACTGTCGCACCTCAAATACCTCCTGCCAGATACCCAACATGCACTGCTCGTGGACTTATAACTTTGTTGTAACTCCATTTACAGACACATGCATTGGATGGCCAAGTAATGCTTTTAACTTTACTGCAGGTGTGTATATACTCATGGGAGCATTCCAATACCATCACTGCTTTAGGCCATAATCACAACGAAACTTGAAACTTGTACTCTTTCTGACCCTCTTTTTCTCTTGGTATCAGGTCCATGTCCACCCACTGGAGTACAGGTGTCCCTGCTCTGTCAAAATAATGTTGGCTCTGTCAGCTGGACTGCAGCCGTCAATGCTGAAAAGTACATTGCCACAGCGGTAGGCTTGGGTGGCAACACACACAACTGTACCACTATAGGAACAAGTTGCTCTTTCCTGGACCTCCACTGTGGAGAGGACTATAGGGTCACCATTGTTACTGTACAGCGTGGATGCTGGAGTGATCCAAGCATGCCTGTGATCCTAAGTTCAGGTAAAATACTTGGGGAAAAGATATGCAAAATGATGGCAATGATGTCTTAACTTTGGTCTTTCAAACTTTTTGCCAGGCTTGGCAAAGCTAAACCCTCTATTCAAACGGCTCACTTAAGCCCATACTTTTAATACACACCTGTGCATATACTTTAAAATTAACATCATAATGGCTCTTTCCACCAGCTATCTGCCCTCCTGCCAACCTGTCCGGAGTTACTCAGTGTGGCACCAATAACATCACCATCACATGGGACCCCAGCCCTCGGCCAGGTGTCACCTACTTCCTGTTCTCTCAGCAGAACGGCAGTGCAAATACCACTTTCAACACCATGGCAGCATCCATCATCTTAAACCACCTCCAGTGTGGTATGCTCTTCACAGTGTTGGTAGCAGCACAGGACAACACCTGCACCAGCCAGTATAGTGCCCCAGTGCAGATCCGCACAGGTACGGCACTTAATACTAGAGGATTTACTGTATTCTAGGACGATAGCAGTTATTAAATATCCTGTCCTCTTTGGTTGTGCTTAGCTCCATGCTCACCATCCGGTCTTGTAGCTACTGCTAGTTGTGGCACAAACCAGGGTAACCTCACTTGGCTTGGTGGTGTCGGTGCCCTCTTTTACACCAGTACTCTTGTGAGCAGTGATGGAAGGTCCATTTCATGTACAACCAACAGTACATCCTGTGTGGTGAACCTGGACTGTGAACGTATGTACACAGTTACTGTGATCTCTTCCAATGGGCTCTGCAATAGCACTGGAAACAGTAGCACCCAATTTACATCAGGTATGCAAATCATACTTGGTAACCCATCGACAGAAAGACTACACACCTAAAATTTGGCATTAAAATGTAGGATTTTCTCACTCTTTATTTTCTCTTCTTCTCCTTATCCCCTCTCTCTCTCTCTTTTTTTTTTTTTTTTACATCTGCAGCACCATGTCTGATCAGTAATATAGAGACTCAGCTCAACTGTAATACTAATTCACTGGAAGTGCAGTGGGTTGACATTGCCGCAAAACAAAACTACACTGCCCTGGCTATCGGCAGTGATGGCACACATACTTCATGTAACACCAACAGCACCTACTGTACCATCCAGGGCCTAAGATGCGGACGCCGTTACAGCATCGCTGTGTCCACCGCCGATGTTCGCTGCACCATCCAAGGCTCTGACCTCCAAGTATGGACAGGTATGGACTTGCAGAAATGCATATATACATTGTAGGTGTTGTGTTGAATCCAAGGAAAGACTAAAATATATCATTTATTTCTCATTATTTTTTTTCCCATCAGCTCCATGTAAACCAGAGAACCTATCAGTGTCTCTAGAGTGCAATACCAGCATTGCTACAGTATGGTGGAACTCCACAGGGATGGACCAGTCGTATAATGTGTCGGCAGTAAACATCACAAGTGCACTAGTGAGCTGTAGCACCAGAGCATCCTACTGCACTTTTACCCAGTTTCGTTGTGGAGAGTCATATGCAGTCACAGTTACTGGGCTTTCGCAAAACTGTACCAGCCAACCTAGCACCTCAGTGGATTTCAGCACAGGTACTGTAGGGTCAAATAACTCATACAGTCAATGTATAGACATTCCTGCCTCTAAAGGTGATTAAATTATTAAGGTCAGATAGTGTTACCTCCATACAACTGAGAAACAAAATTACTGTACACAGAAGAGAGACAGAGGTACAGTATATACCTACTAGTAAGTGATAGAGATACCTGTTCGAAGCAGGAAAACAGATGCCTACTGAACACACATGAGAATCAGAGTTGGACAGTGGACAGAGACAGAGACACAGAGGTGAGGGAACACAGGTGGCATCCCAGGCCAAGAATTTGTGGCAGAGGTGCCCGAGACCTGCACACAGATGAGACAAAGAGATAGCTGGGGACAGGTACTGTAAGAAGTAGAGTTGCTTATTAAATGGTGAGACACTGTGATACCAGATTTTCTTTTAAAGTGAGAGGTTGTGATGCACACTAACGAGAGATTGAGATGGCTTGCAAAGCTCTGAGACTGTTACTTCTTCCTTAACCATTGCTTTGCTTCTTTCAGCTCCTTGCATCCCTACCCAAGTCAGAGTGACCTATGATTGTGACACTTTGATGACCTCAGTATCTTGGGACACAGCTCGGGGGGCTGGGAGATATGTGGCCTACGCAGTGAGTAGTCAAGGATACAAGTCCAACTGCAGTGCCATAGATGCCTACTGCGATTTTTCAGATCTTCCCTGTGGTCAGAACTACAACATCACAGTTGTGGCAGTTCGTGGAAGTTGCAAATCTCAGCCCAGCCAACCCTTCACTATGTCTACAGGTACTGACGATGAATAATGGACAACAACATCTTAAAAAAATTTTGTCATCTATTTCTGTGAATTCGATATTTTTCTCTCTTGTTCTACCTCTGTCTAGGGCCGTGTCCTCAGTCAATTCCTCAAGTCATTTTGGACTGCAGCAGCAATTCTGCTCTTGTTTCATGGACGCCGGGTTATGGCATTCTCTATTACAACGCATCTGCTAATGCAGTGGATTTGAGTGACCGTGTGACTTGCAGCACCTCCGGATTTTCCTGTAACATGACTCGCCTACAATGTGCCCAGACCTACCAGATCAGCGTCAGTGGTCAGGGGAACACCTGCCCTAGCCCTTCTCAGGGGTGGGTGTCCGTTACCACAGGTAACAGGTCCTTAAATTATATCTTTTTCCTTTGTTTTTAGGTGTGAGAGATAATTCCTTTGAATACGTTTTTTTTTTTTAATGTACAAAACTAACTAAATTATTGCTTTTATTTCAGGCCCGTGTCCCCCAAATCTGGTGTCTGTCCAGGTTCCTTGTGACTCGAATGTTATAACTTTGTCCTGGCAGATCTCTCAAGGTTCTGTCTCTTACCTTGCTGTTGCTCAGAGCAGCTCGGGACTAAGGTTTAACTGCAGCAGCAATGGGACAACATGTAACATTCCTGGACTCCAGTGCGGACAGACATATGAGGTTTATGTCTCAGGTGTGATTGGAAGTTGTGTAGGACCAAAGAGTCAGAGTCAGACTATCAAAACTGGTGAGAATAATAAATAATAAGTAATAAATAACACATGTGTGTCATTGGTCTCAGAATGCTTATGATCTCCATCCTGAGGAGAGATCATCATCTTGATGTCTGTCCTTATCAATGCAGCGCCCTGCATGCCTCAGAACGTCCAGGCGATATTGGCGTGTCAATCAACGGTGCTTAATGTTACTTGGCAGCAAAACGGTGCAGCCACAAACTACAGAGCCATGGTGGTGACTAGTGCTGGTGAAGTGATGTTCCCTGTTACAGAACAGCACTTCTTCATGGTTCCCAACATCCTCTGTGGTCGGACGTACAATGTCACGGTGGTGGCCCAGAACGCAAAGTGCAACAGCAGCAGCAGTTCTGTACAAAGTGCCGTCTCAGGTAAACATCCAAGCTTTCTTAGAGTACACCTTCTTTATTGAGGATACCTTTGTTGTTTTGCGGTGCAATATCTTCTTGAATGTCACATGTCAGTGTTTGTATTTCTACATACTGTGCAAAAATTAGCTGTTGAACTTTTTCTTGGTCGACGATTGAAGATGTTTCTGTTCCATATTCTACCGTTTACTCTCAGGCTTGTAGTGATGAATCTGTGTCTCGTCAAAGTGCAGCCAACAGAAGTTTTAAGATAATTGAAGTGTGAATGTGTTTGCATTTGTTCTCTTGGCCATGTGCATATACTGTAACCCAGAATGTATCATCTTTGATCTGTGAGTTGACTGTGGTGTGTGTGTCTCCAGCCCCATGTCCTCCTCAGGGCATCAGTGCGAAAATAAACTGCACGTCTAACACCATCTCCGTGAACTGGTCCTCCAGCGTGGTTGGTGTCAGCTACATGGCACAGGCCATCACTTCCACTGGCTATTACACGTGCAATAGCACCAACACCTTCTGCAGCATCAGTGTGCCATGTGGCAAGACCTACAACATTTCTGTAATACCCAGCCAAAACAGCTGCAGCGGAGTCAGGTCGCCTTATACTATTATTCAAGCAGGTCAGTATGAAAATGAACTGTTAAGAAATTATACTTTTTCATGCAGTACTTTTACTTTTAGTTTTTGTTTGTGTAGCTCCGTGTGTGCCTGCTTTGAAGAGTGTGGCGGTAGACTGCCTGTCCAATCTCGCCTGGGTCACGTGGAACACATCATCAGGGGCGGATTCTTACAGTGCAGTGGCAATAGACAGCGACAGCTACCACTATCAGTGCAACTCCAGTGCCAGCGCGTGTCCAGTCCCTGGGTTACAGTGTGGGAGGAATTACAGTTTTGCTGTCACTGCCACCAATGCACAGTGCAGCAGCGGATTCAGCAATACCATGTGGTCTGAGACAGGTCAGAGACACACAGAGTTAGTAGACAGACCAAGTTACTCTATATCAGATTAAAGCTGATTCTAGATATTGTTAAAAACATTCAGGCATGTATTTACGTATGTGCCGGAGGGCCTATATTATATTTTCATGCTGGTTTTTGTTTTTTAGTTCCTTGTGCTCCAGAGGGTGTGAATGTATCAGTGGGTTGTTACACTGGCACAGTGACTGTGCTCTGGTTGCCCAGTGCTGGAGCTCTCACGTACACTGCCACACTTGAACCGCAAACAGGCATGTCTTCCTGCTGCACTTCTCTTAATGGGAGCACTTCCTGTGATGTCAAATCTCTTCCATGTGGTCAGGCGTACATAGTGACCGTCACTGCGGAAGGACGAACCTGTAATAGCTCTCAGAGCACGGCCATAATGGCACAGACAGGTAAGCCCCGCGTGCAAACCACTTAATACAAATTACAAGGCCACTGCAAAAACTTTGCACAGTATAAATGATATCAATAACTGCAAGGTATTCTATAGTCGCTTGCACAAATCTTTTTTTTTTTGCCGAATGCTCATTTACTGCTTTTTGATGACGCATTAAAAAAAAGGACTAATCGATGTTTTTGTTATATCTAGGAAAATAAATATACAGCATGTAAATAATAAAAGACTTCACAATATGCTGTTATAGAAAAATAATTAATGACTTCCAAAGTTTTCCAATGATTGGGATTTTTTAAAATTGATTAAAAATTAACATGCGTTTTTTATCCTTAGTTAAAGGTTGTGGAATGTCTGTTATTACTTAAATATACTAGCAGCTATAATTACTTGTTCCCTCTCCAGCCACATAAGTGTAAATCGGTTGTTATGGAAAATTAATCAACACTTTCTGACTAATCAGATTTAAGAAGAGTGCTTGGGTTACACGATCTATCCCATGTCACAATATATTAACCTCTACTACGAAAGTTTTCTTTCTCTGAAAGTTTTTTGTCCTAATCGTGTTTGTTTCTGCACCGTGTTATGCAGCACCGTGCCAGCCATCGGGCCTCAATGCGACTTTGAGCTGCACAGATAATGTGGCGAGAGTCAACTGGATGAGCAGCATGGGTGGGCAGCTCTACATAGTAAATGCTGTAAGCATGAATGGAACGTTCATAGACACCTGCTCTGGCTTCGATGGATCCTGCGAGCTCAGCAGTCTGGTGTGTGGTCTGCAGTACACGGCCACGGTGGTGGCGCAACACAGTGTTTGCCTCAGCTTGCCAAGTCCACCGACCAGCATCAGGACAGGTAGGGTGAGTCGCAGGAAAGTCACCATAAGGATCCAAGCCAATGAAATACTTTTTTGTTTATATTATAAAAACATATTCAGTCACTGAGTGGTGCCTAATCCATGCCAGCTTCACGTAGGACTGGCACATACAGAAACCAAATCTTCTTTACTGGGAATGAAAAATACAGCAACAATGCTTCATTTACTTAAACATACTTAGGGGTTCGGGGTAGCTTGATGATTAAGGAATTGGACTACGGAAGGTCCCAGGTTCAAACCCCACGACCACCAAGTTAGCAACTTGGCAAGGCCTTTAACCCTCAACTACAGTACTCACATGTATAATGGGATAAAAAAAAAAACCCACTCTAGATAAGGGCGTCTGCCAAATGCCTAAATATAAACATGCACAGATGTTTCACCTGTTTACTAGGATCAGCAATTAGACAGACCACACCTTCTTTTCTGAGTCAGGGAAGCACAAAAGTCACACCCCTTCATTAAGATCAGCAATTAGACAGAACTACGGAGAAGCCATACCCTTTTAGTAGAACCAGCAGGTAGAAAGGCCATGCCCTTTGCACTTGAACTGAAAGGTACCATAAAAATATCTAACCTCCTTTAGTGGGAATGACAAACTTTACTACTTTCAACTTGGTATTTAAACTTAAACACAATTTCTAAATGTCCTCAATGTTTTTTCAGTACCATGCATTCCTCAAAATGTCAGGCTGAGCCTGGATTGCCCTGCCCGCAAACTTACCGTGTCCTGGACCCCGAGCTCAGGAGCGCAACTTTACACGGCCATGATAATAGACAGCTTGGGGCTCTCTACTAACTGCCAGAGCTTTTCTGACTACTGCACTATTAGTGGTGTGGGCTGTGGAAATATCTATCATGCAAGCGTGGTCGCCTCTGATGACTACTGCAGCAGCCTGCCCAGTACGATCAAAAGCATAGACTCAGGTAATCGCCGCAGCCTCATCAACAGCGTTGAAAAGTAGTCATGTTGTTGTATTTTTTTGTTGCTATTGTTTAGACAATCAGTTCCTCAAAACCAAGCACATCTAGTTTCTTTTGATCAATTACCCTCTCTGTTTTTGTCTTCTCTCACGTAGTTCCATGTGCTCCCAGCAATATCAGGGCTCAGATGGATATTCCGATCAGCACAGCCATACTCTCGTGGTATTTGAGTGCTGGTGCGTTGAGGTACAAGGCCATTGCGGTGAGCAGCATCTCAGGAACCAGTGTGTCTTGTGACACGAATTACACTAACTGCGACCTGATCAATCTGTTATGTGGAGACAAGTACAATGTCACGGTCCAGGCTATAGGAAGCGTCTGCAATAGCTCTGCTTCCATGAGTGGATACCTTCAGACAGGTGATGCTTATAAGCTCTGTACATATTACATTGGAAATTTTTGTGATCATAATGGTAAAAAGGTGAGATTTTTTAATCTTGTGATCTCAGGGCCATGTGTTCCGGTGATGGTGAGTGCAACATACACACCTCCTGTTGCTCTGCTTACATGGGACATGACCAGAGGCGCTGACAGATACACCATTAAGGCTGTGACGGAGCAGGGCTTCCAGAGGTCCAGTTCAACCCGTGACACCTCATGTGTGCTTAACAGTCTGAACTGCAGCCAGACATTCAACATCACTCTGACCGCCTTTAGTGACATCTACCAAGATGGGGTGAACTCCAACACCATTACACTTACGACAGGTGAGTGAGAGATTGCCAAGTTATATAAGAGACATTCCTTAGCGCTTTGCTCTGAGGGTATTATTCCACTCCCTGATGATGTGTGAGTAACAGCTCAAAAAAAGATACAGTCAAGGAACCCTGTGTTATCCTGGGCCCTTCCTATTTAATAGCTGTCACCGTTGGAGGAGTGCCATAATAAGATGGGTGGGAACTGAACAATCTTTAATTAAATCTGACCAAAGGTGTATTTTGCAGAACCGTGTCCTCCTACCATCCTGGCAACCCGGGAATTGGGCAACATTGGGGAGGTGACCTGGGAGCCGAGTGCAGGGGCTGTGAAATACATGGCTGAACTCAAAGGACGGCTAGGTGACACCTTTTACTGCCTGACGACAGGGACATCATGCAGGGTGCCAGGACTCCTGTGTGGGACAGTTTACGTCACACAAGTCATAGCCATCGGCCCAGGCCTCAACAGCTCAAGCAGTGTAGGAGCCCTTCTCACTACAGGTTAGTAACATGGCCCAGTTTAAATAAAATAAACATGTCCATTGTGGCTCCTAATATTCCTAATGCCTGATGTATCATTGTATTTAGTGCCCTGCTTGCCAGACAATACCAGCTTTGCTGTGGACGTGCAGTGTGCAAATGATTCAGCATTTGTCAGCTGGGGCTGGAGCGAAGGAGCAACGTTCTATGAACTCACTGCTACTAGCAACAACGGAGACCAATTAAAATGTGACACACTGCAGAACAGCTGTAAAATTACAAACCTGCAGTGTGGACAGACGTACAGTCTCAGCCTGGAAGCCTTCAATAATGCCAGTTCTGTCAGCCTGGATGTAGGAACCACCTTCCAAAGCCGTGAGTCCTAAGTAGCTTATTTTAGGATTAAAACTCTTTGGGATGTGCTGTTATAGGAGATAATTATTGACAGCATGATGAGAAGACCCCCTCACTGATTTCCTGTTACCACCGTCAAGTTAATTATTTTCAATTAATGCATGACCTCAGGTGTTTTATTTCTGGCAATGATTTACTAACAATAAAAATAATCCTTCTAGTAATTTTTTTCAGTTAATCAACCCCTTGTGGCGGCCAATCAGAATTTTGATCGCAAAGTCTACACTGCTTACAATTTTAATATGACTGCTCTTGACCCCCAGGACCCTGCGTGCCCAAGCGTGTCGCGGCGAACCTGCAATGCGGCACTCGTACAGCCGTGCTAACCTGGGAACAGCAGCCGGGAGTCATGTACTACCTGGCAAGTGCCACTTTTACGCCTGGAGGAGTCGCTGCAGTGTGTAACTCAACTGCTGATAGCTGTAGCTTCAGTGGCCTACAATGTGGAGTGCAGTACACCCTGAGAGTTAGAGCTTCTACCGTACAGTGCCGAAGTGACTTCAGTGCACCTGTCAACATCACTACAGGTCTCTTTCTCTCTTTTTTTTTTATTTTTTATTATATCTTGCTTTTAATTCTTGTCTTTACATTAAACTCAAGTATGGCTTAATCATCTTACTTTTGTTCAGAACCCTGCCAGGCACAGAATATCACTGTGGTCGGTTCATGCACTACTAATACACTCCGGTTGAACTGGTCCAATGCCACCGGTGTGCTTCGTTACATCATCTCAGTCACAGGAAACCTGGGCTACACCGGCTCCTTCCAGAGCCCTGTGCCCAGTGTAGAGATGGAGGTTTCCTGTGGCCAGACCTACAGTTTTAGTGTCTTGGGACAGAATGATCAGTGCAGCAGCCCCACAAGTGCCATTGCCAAGTATTCAACTGGTACATTATTACAGCCTTTTTTAATTTAGATTTCCAGGATCTAATAAGATTATACATAGACACAAGGATCAGGCAATAATAAAAAATAACTTTCTCCTTTTTTGCAGCCCCATGTGTACCGATGGGTATGCAGACCTTCGTTGAATGTGAGGACACCACCGCTTCCGTCAGCTGGGCGGGGAGTGATGGAGCAGTAAAATATACTGTGGTTGCTCAGGGACAGACATTAGGCCACAGCTACACATGCACCACCAATACAACAGTATGTACCTGGAGTGACATGATGTGTGGAGAAACCTATATAGCCTGGGTCATCGCCAGCGACCTGCGCTGCAACAGCACCCCTAGTAACAACACCATCATCCGCATGGGTGAGATAACCTTTGTTAAACTTTGGATCACGAGCATAATTCGTCTCCACAACCCAAAAATATTTTATAAAAATATAAAAATATTATATTTTATCAATCATCTTGTCGCAAGATGTCCGTATGACATTTTTTTGTCGCAAAAACCTCCGTATGATTCAATTTGCTCAACAGTTACTTGACAGCTATAAGCCTACTAAAGGAATAATAATGATGGGAAGCTTATGAATATCATTGTATGCTTTGTAAATATTAATGACTAATGGCCAGTGAGGATAGTTCTAATCAAATGTGTGGTTGTCCCATACAGCTCCATGCAGACCTCAGATTTTAAGCACCACTATGGACTGTACCCTGAGGGTCGCGTCGCTGTCATGGCAGCCCAGCTGGGCTGCTCAGGTCTATGTGGTGACTGGTGAAAATGTCATCGGCCAACTGATTGGGCTAACGACCAATAGCACCAGCGCTCAGATCTCAGAGCTTCAGTGTGGCCAGCAGTACTATTTCACAGTTACAAGCGTGGGGCAAGGGTGCAGGAGCCGGCCAAGCAACACCTCCATCTTACAGACAGGTATTAACATGCCAGTAATGAATGAACGCGCTAATGTCATCCAGATATTTTTACTAAAATTGAGATATACGTACATAGTTTTCATTACAGTTTATTCCAAGTTCTTTTTGATCTGCCAATACAAGATTATAGACTTGTCAAACTAGCCCTTGGGCACTTCAGGTTGGTCAACATTTTCTTACATTCATTTCAACGCCAGCTCCCAACTCTGGTGTTCCAGATATTTGGCAGGGTTTGTTTAGGCGTGTTGAGATCTGGGAACTTTATTTACCTAAACAATCCATTTCTCCTAAAATCCATTATCATATAGACATAATACTGTACATGCTGGTGTAGATGCTGGTCCTTTTTGCAGCTCAGGGTTGGAGCTTTTTGTACTGAATCAACTAACTGCTCAAGAAGGAGGACCAGAAATATGGCATGAATAATATTCTTGTCCCTCTCTACAGATCCATGCCCCCCGAGTGCTGTCACCACTTCCGTGGACTGTCTTTCCAACATTGCTACAGTGACCTGGGGCATATCAAACACTGCTGATCACTACATGGCCAATGCAGTGGGCCCGGATGGCATGGTCACAACATGCATGTCCTCCACTACGAGCTGTGGCATTGCAACGCTTCAGTGCGGACAGAAATACAACATCAGTGTAACAGCGTCTCGTCTTGACTGCAATTCAAAAGCCAGTGGGCAGACTTACATCAACACAGGTCAGACATACAAGCCATAGTAAAAACCACTCAAGGGGCAAACATTTAAACGTCGCTGAAGTGTAAACAAAGCTACAATAATTGCTTAGTTTAAGATTTCTGACTGTATTCTCATGTTCATTTTCTCCACCAGCTCCCTGTGTCCCAACGGGGGTCTCCCTCATAATGGACTGCACCAAAAACGAAGCACATGTGTCCTGGAATGCCAGCCAGGGGGCAGTGTACTACAGTGTCCTTGCTATAAGCAGATACTATAACAGTGCTTCCTGTAATAGCTCTGGTGGAAACACGCACTGCATTCTGAAGGGTCTCCCCTGTGGGGCAGCTTACGTGGTCCAGGTGGTGGCTGTTGGAAATGAGTGCTCGAGTTCACCGAGTCAGCCAGTAAACTTTAGTTCAGGTATGAGAAAGGTCCAAGTCATGAGCCAGACACCACAATGATCTTAGGGTAGTATTGTAAGGCAAAGAAGACAACACCCATTTTAAGTTGGTATTGTGAGATACAGTAGGGTCTATGTCCACATTGAAGTGGTGTTGTGAGATAAAGACTAAATTGGTATTTAAGGTGGTTTCGTTCAGGTATGAGAAAGGTTCGAACCAGACACTACAATGATCTTAAGGTAGTATTGTAAGGCAAAGAAAACACCACAGCCATTTATGTTAGTATTGTATGATAGAGGTTATGTCCATATTGGAGTGGCGTTGCAAGAGACTTGAGAACCATTTTAAGGTGGAATTGTAAGAAGGAGATTAAACACATTAAAAGTTGGTACTTAAGGTGGTATTATGAGAAAGAAACCTCAGCTATTTTAAGGCGGTATTGTGACATAGAGTCTATGTCTATTTTGAAGTGGCAAACTCATTTAAATGGGTATTTAAGGTGGTATTTTGAGATAGAGTCTATGTGACACTACAAGATAAAGACTACAGCAGGCGGTGGCGTTGTGGTGGAATTGTGAGAAAGAGATTATGCTGATCAACAGTAAATATTTAAAGTGATATTGTGTCCATATTGAGGTGGCATGGTGAGACAGAGACTACCACTCATTAAAAGGAAGGTATTTAAGGTGGTATTTTAAGAAAGAGTTTATAGCCATTTAAGGTGGTAATGTAAGTACAGATTAGTTATGTTAAGATGTTATATTGACAGTTAATAGAGGCATTTAAGGAGGCAGTCAATTATTAATTTGCATGATAAAGCTTAACAAATAAATCTGTTATGTATACTGTACAAACTAAGTATTTTAGCGTTATTTATGCTTTGGGACATGATGAGAGATAGATAAAAAGAGTTAGCATGCCGTAGCTTAATATTTTAAGTAAATCTTTATAGTGGTGTAAACATAATTTTAACATATTCAGAGATTATTATTTGAAGCATTTATATTCTTCCATATGCAGCTCCATGCACACCTGTTATTGTTTCTGCAAACCTGAACTGTAACTCCAGCTCGATCTCAGTGAACTGGAGTTCTGGCAGGGGCAACGTCTCTTACACTGCTGTTGGCACAGCTCCTGGGGGGCAAAACTCATCCTGCAGCACAAACTCTACCAGCTGTGATCTAAAGCAACTGACTTGTGGCCAGATATACAACATAAGTGTGACAGCATCGAACGGGCAATGCAGCAGCAGTCAAAGCGCCACCGTACAGGTCACATCAGGTAGTGGAGAGATCATAGCTCACCAATTAAACACGGGTGTAGTAAATGTCCAGGAGAAATGTTTCATCTCACTCTATCTCTCTCTCTATTGCTCTACCAGCACCCTGTCCTCCTGCTCATGTTAACGCCAGCATAAACTGCCAAACTAATTCTGCCATGGTACAATGGCATCCTAATGGTGGGGCAGAGTCTTATGAAGTCCAGGCACTTGGTACCAGAGGAGACATGGCAGGATGCAACACTACAGGAATGTTCTGTAACATGTCCAACCTGCTGTGTGGCGATGTGTACAATGTTAGCGTATTTGCTATTAGCAACAAGTGCCGTGTAACTGGAAACCCAGTCACACAACTGCGTTCAGGTAAGATATTTCACACACAGGTATGTACAGTACAGTATATACACACACATCCACACAGTATTTAAGGCAGTACTTCTGTTTTTCCCACAGTGCCATGTGTTCCTGTCCCCTTGAACCCCGTTTTGGACTGTGCGTCCGGTGTGGTCACTACGAAATGGCAGTCCAGCAGTGGAGCCACGTCCTACAGAGCACTCGCCCAGGGAAGTGGAGGTTATCCGGTATCCTGCAGCAGCAACAGCACTACGTGTGTGTTCACCGGGCTGCTGTGTGGACTGACCTACAGCTTCTATGTCTCAGCTTCTGACAGCATGTGCACCAGCATGAACAGCAGCAGTGTTCAGCTGAACACAGGTACAACACACTTGCACGTTGGGGTGATATGACAATATGATATAAACAGGGTTGGTTGCAACGCGTTACAAAATAATGCATTAGTGTACTTGGATTCCTTTTTTGATGTAACGCGTTAGGTCCGCCATTTAAGTAGTCAGTTATTTAGTTATTTTTTCAAAAATGTAATCCGTTCTTCAGACAATTTATGTAATCCGTGAGCCAGACAGCAGTCATTCCCAATCCGTAAGTGTGTGTGTGAAAGTCGTCCTACGAGCCCGGCCCCCGATAACCCACCCCCTCTGTTACTCCTGCTGTTATACCCCTATCTCACCTATGCAGTTTGACTATGAGAGGACTGACGCACGGAAAGATGGAAACCTAATCACAGCACCAAAACTCGCGGTGAATCATGATGAACCGTACTTACGGCCATCGTGCGAAACCGTGTAGGTGAGATAGGGGTATTAGTAGGTGAGACAGGCGTATTAGTAGGTGAGATAGGGGTATTAGTAGGTGAGACAGG
>JAQQZS010000015.1:24036454-24046719 GCA_030068045.1 Platyallabes tihoni | reverse complement strand
ACTAAAACAACATGCATGAGGAATCACAAAGGAGTTTTCATTTTCTGTAATGGAAAAGTACTCGAACTAGTTACTTTGATAAATGAGACTACATTCTTTCTAAGGTAGTAGTGTTTTAAGATACATGAGACGATGGGAATTTTTAAGGTGGTATTGTGAGATTTAAAAAAAAAAGTCTTTCACTTTTTTTCAGGTTAAACTTCAGGCAGATATCTAAATACTGCAAAAGGTTAATTAAATTCTGTCCAGCCAGTTTTGCGTGATGCTGTGACAAAAATCTGGCTGGACAGACAGACGAACGTGCAAAACGTATGAAACGTAAAGATATCATTGAAATAGCAAGCTCTGACCAATGTACAGACAAAACATTTCTTTCATTTATATAAACAGCAGTTTGAAACTGAATCTCACTTGTGATTTGCCAGTTCCTTGTAAGCCTCAGAACCTCAGCGCCTCAGTGGACTGCTCAACCAGTACAGGACTAGTGTCATGGGAAGCAGAACAGGGTGCTTTGTACTACATGGTCCAAGCAGTGGGAGCGAACGGATACCAGACGCAATGCATGAGCACTAACACAAGCTGTTCGTTACCCAGCTTGCAATGTGGACAACTCTACAACGTCACTTCCGTCAGCCAGGATGGGCGATGTAACAGCAGCAATGCTCAAGTGACTCTGCAGTCAGGTACATGACTACAGGGTTTTTTCCCCGAAAGTTCAAAGGTTTTTGCATGGGAAAATCACAATTCTATGAATTTTAAACAGTGCCAGAGTATCTTGTTACTAGAGCAGTTCTCTCAAATTGTTTCATAACCCCAACCCACTATGTTTCCTTTTCTACTCTTGCTCACCATCCTCTCCCTCAGTCCCATGTGTACCCACCGGTGTCAAGGCCTCCCTGCTTTGCAGTTCCAACTCGGTAGCCGTGACCTGGCAGTCATCCGGTGGAGCGCTGAGATATCGTGCTGATGCTGTGAACGTCAACAGGTCTCAAACCGTCTCCTGTAACTCTACCCTGCCTTCCTGCACCGTCGGACAGCTGCTCTGCGGAACATCCTATAATGTCACTGTGGTCGCTCTGGATGACGAGTGCAGTAGTGTTACGAGTCTCGCCGCTCAAGTGCTCTCGGGTGAGGAATTTGATCTTGTGACCTTGTGACATCTCAACATTCGATCATCACACACATATAGTATATGCTAGGAATGTAAAGTACAAACAGTTCATGATGAAATAGTTACACCATGTTGCTGACAATTGATTGTGGCCTGATTTGACATGATTTCTCTTCCTCCTCTCTCCAGCTCCCTGTTCTCCCCAGAATGTCCAGGTTCAGATGAACTGTTCCGCCGGTGTAATGACCGTAATCTGGGCACCAAATCCGGACGCAGAATATTTCCATGTGGATGCAGTGAGCGGCAACTTCAGCCTGTCTTGTAACACATCGAGCACAAGCTGTTCGATCCGAGGCCTGTACTGTGGTTTGTCCTTGTCCGTAACAGTGAGGGCGATTCGAGGCGGATGTCACAGCGCACCCAGTGCAGCTGTCCAAGCTTTAACGGGTAACGGATCTAAACCAGCTACACCACAATCACATCCCATAGATAGGACACAGACGTTTGTAGCTACCTGTTAAACATTGTACAGTCTTTCTATGTTTAATTGGGATCTTGAGCAGCATGAAATGACAAGATATACCAGACATGGAACAATAGAATCATTGTTTTTTGCAGTGTTTTTAATCACCCTGTTTGTATGTGTGTAGCCCCATGTATCCCTCAGGGTGCGAGCGGCAACCTCGACTGTGTGACCAACTCGGTCTGGGTTTCATGGCAAGAAGCCGCTGGTGCAGAGTCCTACAAGGTGTTAGCGGTATCAGCGGAAGGGGCTAATTCCACCTGCAGCACGCCGGGTCTTTTCTGTAACATTCCCAGTCTGCTGTGTGGCATGCAGTACACATTCCAAGTTACCGCCATGAACTCCTGGTGTGCCAGTGGAAACTACAACAACTCCTTTTCTATTGAGACAGGTAAACACACACACACACAAACACACACTACTAGCTTGGAATCAACTCTGCATACAGGCAGGCACCCATAAGATGTCCAGATTTCAGTTACGTTATCAAGTCTGTTATACCTTTAGGACCCTGCACTCTGAACAACATCAGCGTGGTGACAGAGTGCCGCAGCAGCTCCATAAGGGTCAGCTGGCTCACTCAGTCAAAGTCATCCATCTTCGTCGTCACAGCAGAGGGCCAGGACCTCAGCTTCCTGCAGTGTAACAGCACTGGCACTTATTGTGTGCTTAACGGCGCACGCTGCAGCATGCAGTACACTGTCATGGTCTCCACCAGCTCGGATAAATGCAGCAGTCTCCGCAGTCCTCCGTACTCCATCAACACGGGTACTTCACACACAAAGACGCATGTGCAGTACATACACAAATAAAATAGAAGAATGATAAATAAGCATTGAATGAGAAAGGTGCGAATCTCATTCATGAGTCAATCGTGACCTGTCATGACCAAAACGATTCACTCTTCAACTCTTCAAGCTTAAACTGCAAAAGATATTAAACTGATGCATGTATGATTAAGCCTAAACGCTTAATGCTCTTTTCCTCTGCAGCCCCATGTGCTCCTCAGGCATTGAGCGTGAACCCGCTGTGTGATACAGAGGACGTGGTGGTGTCCTGGGCACTCTCTAACCTCTCTCAGTCGTACTACCTAACAGCCACCGGACAGGATGGCGTCTCCAAAAACTGCACCAGCACCACAGAGAACTGCACGCTGAGCTCCCTGAAATGCGGCCAGGCATACACACTCAGCGTGATCGCTTCAGACGGAAACTGTACCAGTCCTGCCAGCCAGGCCCTTACCTTCCGTACAAGTGAGACAGCGACCTCTTGTTTAATATCATAACCACCCATCGATCATCATTGTCTAACCTCGGCATGTGTGCTGCTCTGTCCTCAGCTCCATGTGCACCTCTGGGCTTGAACGTATCCCTGCCATGTGGAGACAGCTTAGCCACACTCTCCTGGTCCTCCAGTAACGGCTCGACGTGGTACTACGCTTCAGTCGTCAACGCGCAAGGGGACAAACATCAATGCAACACTACAGACACGTCCTGTGCTATAGCAGGGCTTCAGTGCGGGACGGTGTATAACTTTAGCGTGCAGGCCTCAGGTGGAGCATGCAACAGCTCGCGCAGTCCAGTGGTGCAGAAAGGAACAGGTATATAAGCTCCATAAGAATGCAGCATAGGGACGGTTTGTCATAGACAGCATTTAGTCAATCCCTGAGCCAAAGGAGGGTGCTGGAATGTTCCAGAAGAACAGAACAGAAAAGAATAAAAGCCCCTATGTTAAACTAGATATTTATACAAATACTGAATAATTTCTACATCACTTTATTTTTATGAATTATAGATAATTTTATTATTATGTTTGTGACCAAATGAATGAAAGAGGATTATATGAGAAAGCATTCAGTCCCTCTTCCTTCCATCAGCAGACTTGTTGATGTTTTGAAAAAACATCCACTAAATCAAATTAAACGTGTCAAATTCACAACACCCTTTCTGTTACCATTCAGATTGCATCAGCTACAGTTTATCTCTCCCACTATACTGTAAATGAAAGAAGGTCTAATCTCTAACTCTCCAACCTTCTTCCCGTCCTGCCCAACACAGTGCCGTGTCCACCGGCCTCAGTATCTGTAGTCATCTGGAATATGGAAAACACCTCTCTGGTGAGAGTGAGCTGGAGCACAGTGCCCTGCTCAGATGTCTTGTACCTGGCGCAGCTCGACGGCCAGTTCCTTCTCGACCCTAACGCTCTTGTGCAGTTGGCATCCTACTGGACGGACCGGACGTATTTTGAGTTCTTGATGCCCTGCAATATCAACTACACGGTGGTGGTCAGCGCCGGAAGTGGAGGGGGGAATGGACCTCCATCTTCTGCTGTCACTGGATTTACAGGTAATTGCCACATCTGGGCAAATGTGACCCGTCATATCAAGTCAGGTACATGACCAACAGAGTACAGTAGGTGAAATGTATAAAATCTTCATTTTTGGCAAAAATCCGCTGATAAATACCATATCTTCCTGATCATTCAAAAGAATTGAGAATGTTTTAATCATAGACTTTGTTTTAAAGCACTTTAATGAAAACTATCCAACCTCATTACTCCAGTTGTTATAGAAACACATTTGACACCTGGTGTCAAAATTAGCCTAAGTGTTCCGTCTTTCTTACTAACCGAGTTCGATCTCCACCCAATGCAAAGCCTGGCCACTAGATGCAGTGCCAGTCCCAAGCCCGGATAAAATGGGCAAGTTGGATCGGATGGTCCGCTGTGGCGACCCCTCGACGGGAGCAGCCGAAAGACTGATAAAACAATTTGACGTGACAGTCCACAAAAGAGCAGAAACAAAAAAGAATTTTTTTTTTTTTTACAAAGTATATCGTTACATACTGTATGATACAGTCTGTATAAAAGTAGATTAGACCTTAATAGCTGTATAAAAATCTACAAAATTGGGTTTTAACAGTATTCATCAGTCACTTTTTCAAGGAAGAGGAATATCTTACAATTACAAATACAATTGATATATGAAGCACTTTTAAAATAAGACTGCTCACTTTTTAAATAACGTGATTTGACATTTGACACCAAACCATTTTGCACAATCAGTAATGTAACATTATGCAAATACATGCAAATTACAGTATGACTCAGGGCAAAAGCTGATTACAGTATGTCAGCGCCTGAACTTTCTGAACCAAAATCTTTCATGACTGACAGACAGCCATAGTGACATTGTTACTGTATGTGGTATCTGTATATAAAGTATCCTTATGTTATTTTTTTACTTAAGCGTATGGTTATCATATGGTGAATCAAACATACTAATTCTAATTCTGTTGTTCATAGGTGGAGAATTAACTGCTCTCTAAGTTCATGTAAAATAAAAAAGAATGACATTTTCCTGAATCTACTCTTCTTATTATCTCTCTCTCTCTCTCTCTCTCTCTCTCTCTCTCTGTTTCTCAGGTTTATGCCCATCATACAGTACTAACACCCCTACAGGTCCTTCATTTACCCAGACACTTATATTTTCTATTTAATACATAATATAGTGATTTGTGATGTGATTTTATATATTTTTTTGTTGTTGTTGTTCCTGCCTGGGGTTTTTAAGACATAGCTGTAGTGCGCCGTAGGAGAGACTTGCAAGAGGCAGAGATTGTGGGTGAACAAGAGAACGAAGGTAGGACCATGGTTCATAAATTATAAATCTATGACATTATAGCACGGTGTTCGTCTGATAGATTCTGATAGGTCAGAATATTGAAAAACAGCAGCTTTGACAATAGTGTCAGTTTTAAGGTTTAGATTTTATATAGTGTCTTTGTTTTAATACAGTACTGTGCACAGGTCTTGATACACCCCTTATTTCTTCATATCAAATTTAATTAAATGATGTGAATCAAATGAAAGAAACAGGAACAAATGTTTTACTGTGACAGGTGTCAAAGTGTCTAAAGATGATTTAAAGATTATTTAAAAACCTCTTTTTATGTTTATGTAGCAACCTCAGCAGCAACCTCATTTCACCTCTTAACCTCATTTCCACCAATCACCAGCCTGATTATTTGTCATCACCTTCACCAGTGGTGTAGTGGTTAGCACTGTCGCCTTGCACCTCCAGGGTCCGGGTTCGATTCCTGGTCAGACTCGATTCCCATCTCTGTGTGCATGGAGTTTGCATGTTCTCCCCGTGCTTGGTGGGTTTCCTCCCACAGTCCAAGGACATGTAGGTTAGGTTAATTGGTGTTCTCAAATTGCCCGTAGAGAGAGAGTGTGTGTGTGTGTATATGTGTGTGCCCTGTGATGGATTGGCACCCTATCCAGGGTGTACCCCGCCTCATGCCCTAAGTCTCCTGGGATAGGCTCGAGGCCCCCCGCGACCCTGAATACAAGATGAAGCGGTAATGATGATGAGTGAGTGAGTGAGATCACTGTGTAGCTTAGCAAACAAAACCATTCCAGAACATTTGGCAGATGCCCTTATCCAGAGCAGCAGACCAGATCTCAGCAGTTGAAGGTTAAGGTTGGGCCGACTTGGTGGTGGTGGGGGTTGAAACTGGGGTGCTCCGATCAGGAGGCCAATGCCTCAACCACTGAGCCATCCTTGGGACTCAACTGAAAACAATGAAAAACAGTCCAAAACAGTTATTCGTGAAGCCTTAGGAACTATTCCTCACGACTACATTAACAATACATGAAAGTCTGGCTCTTTGGAAGTAAAATATGAATAAATGAGAGTGCCCCAATACTTTTGCACTTTTTGCTACTCTACAGTATATTACTGTTTCTTTAGCAACAAATGACTTACAGTAGGACTTAGGAATCATGATTTCTAATTAGCAAAAAAATGTTTTTCTCTCAAAAGGTTTATTTACCAGTTTCTGTCTTGAGTGGTTATTTTAGAAAAGGATATAATAATTAGGCATTTTTAATTTAAATTAGATTAGATAGAAGTCATGTTCTTTGAGGTCCTAGTAGAATGCTAAAGAGACTACATAGTACAGTGGCAAATTTTGTAGATATCTAAAACGAATGATCCTTATGTTGGATTAGGGCTATTACAAAAATATTTCTTAACTTCAGCAAAAAACATCTCGAAGTAGAGATTTACTGCATATCCTGACAATTGATAAATAATTGCTGTTTCAGACGTGCTGTTTGTGCCTGAAGTCAAGGCTCTGGATGTGGACGGTGTGACTCTGCACGTGGAGTGGGCTCCAGTCACTGATGCCAGTTATTACACCCTTATCGTAAAGGAGGACACTGAATCTCATCCCGACAAGGTAGCACTGATCGTTGAAGGCGAGGCCTCGGATGTCGCCGACCTTAAACCCGCCACGCGCTACTGCGTCACCTTGTCTGCCAAGAACTCTGTTGCGAAGAGCGATTACTCCACCCCGGTGTGCATCACCACTGGGGTTCCTATCTGAATCACAAGAATGTTCATGTCCCAGTTAGAAAAGCAAAGCAAGCTATTGTCACCTGTGCCATTAGATCATCATCTGTAGTGAGCTACTTACTGTAGGCGTAAGAAAAGGTCACACCCCAAAGCTGACCATGAAATTTTGTGAATACTGTATTTTTAATATAGAAGCAACAATTAAATCGCAAAATAGACCTAATCACATGTTTCTGGTGAAAAGGGCTGATTATGTGTTTTCGATTTCAATTCTTTGAGCTGTCTAGAGAAAGCACGAGCTTGAGGCTTTATTAAGATGGATTTTAATTGAACCATATCTAGCTGCACAATCACTTTCTGTAATATGAACATTTCATGGTACACATAATAGATGTATACTGCTTGTATAGAGAGCAAATAAAATACTGCAATATTTTAAGCTACATATTGAATGTCTTGTAGATGCACTATACAGTTTTGTAACTTTTCTAAGTAAAAAGTGAATGAATAAAATGAATGTTAATATTTACTATATATTATATTATATTATCTTATGAGCTGGTCTGTTGAATGTACAAAGTTTCCTCATGTATACCTAAAATCCACAGGAGGCGTTCGTCTATCCTGCCAGTTTGTACTAAATTAATATTATTAAAGATCTATACATTTAACATGGAATATTTTCCAATTTGTACAAATTTAATTGAGCAGTCTTAGCAGTGAAATTTGCACAAGTCACATCAAGGAAGAGTTTGAAGTCAGCATTAAAACTGTTCAAATCTGTTTGTGGGTAATTTCTATACGGTACATGTGGTGTTTCTATGCTTTTTTGGCACAAAAATCAATTCACCTTATTGAACAGTGCTAAAGCAAAAACTGATCATTTTTATTGTATTAAAAATATTTAGGTGTTTCTAAGTACATTTGGCAGGATTGGGTTCATTCTAGCATGAATGGATACTGTAAAAGGTAAAACATATATATTTCCAATATTAGATCCAATAGTGGTTGTGTTTGCTTAGCATGATTTAGTATAATAGATATACATTTAAACCTTGGATTTCGAGCATAATTCGTTCTGGAAGTGTGCTTGTACAGTATATAAAAACATTCGTATATCAAAGTGAATTCCCCCATAAGAATAATGGAAACAAAAAAGAAATATATAAAAACAATTATTATTTGAAAAAGATTCCTAACAGAGCAGTGTTTCTGTGTGTGTGTGAAGGCGGGAGGAGAAGAGGAGGGACTCCTACTGTGTAGGATGACTTTCACAAACACACACACGCTATCGCAAACACTGATCTGTTGGGAAACTTCTTTAACAATGTTCTCTCATGACACTTGCACAGACATACGCTCACACACACTAACGGAATCTCTGACAAGAGCGAGACACTGGAAACTGGATCTTTAACAAGGATCTCTAATGGCACTTGCCTTTGCTTTCCGCACACACACACACACACACACACACACACACGTGGTCACAATGTTATAGAAAACATCACACGCGCGCATGGATGATGACTATACGAGTGATGCACCCGCACTGAGCATGGGAGACAATTACCTATTATCCCGTAGCGCAAGAAAGAAGAACCATTGGCTCAGTTGTGATCAAGTGATGCTCGTCAACAAAAGCACATGCATACTACTTAGTTCAAATTTATTACATATTTTTGCTCATCTTGCAAAACGCAGACAGTTACTCGCAATCCAAGGTTCCACTGTATAGATTTTTATCAAGTCATGGTGTAGCAGCTTTGTCAGCTGCTCTTTTGGGGTCTGGGTTCTTTGGTGTTCTTGTGGGTTCTTTAGGCTGCAAACAATATCCTACTGGGCATAAGTAACAAAATGGATTAATCCGAGATTATATTAAAAGAGCATAAAACAATATAACATTGTACATTTTAAAAATGTGGAAAATTTACATAGCACAAGCTAACTATTGACAGCTATCTGCTAGTGTCCTTTTTGCTAATTTTAAACATTTACAAATGTTTTAATCAAGAGGTGTTCATATTCAGTCCTGGAGGGCCAGTGTCCAGCACAGTTTGTAATCCAGTTAACACACTTACCAAACCCCCAGAACCGGATTTAAGTACAGTACCCCTGTTAAAATCACTTGTGAAGATCAGCATTTTATACCATAAGTCTTAATCAAAGTCTTAATCAATTTATCAAAGTGCCTACTCACTCAAAAGGTCATACTTTGGACTTGGTCTGCTGCTCAGGCGTCATCCCCGATAATTTTACTACTACTGATTTATCACTGTCTGATCACATGTTGGTGTCTTTTAATGTTGTTCTATCTATATTCAAGCCCAATCTGAACCGTACCATGACTTTTCGTAATATTAAGAACATTGATGTTTCAGTGCTCTCAGAATGTTTGTCTACACTCCCATCTATCAACTCCCCTTCGACTCTTGATGATTTAGTTCAGCACTACAGTGATCATTTACAAATCATCCTTGATGTCTGTGCTCCATTGAAAACCAGGAAGGTTTCGTTTGTAAACTCTGCCCCCTGGTTTACATGTGAACTTCGCCATCTTAAGGTCCAGGGTCGTCGTTTGGAATGACTTTGCACTAAGACTGGACTTGCTGTTCATAAAGATTTGGATGCTGATCATATGAAAGCTTACAAGACTGCACTTTCCACTGCAAGAATGAACTATTATGCTGGCCTTATAGGATCTGATGCGCGAAACACTAAATAACTTTTCTCTCTTATTAACAATATCTCAAAGCCTATTGAGCTTTCAAAATCTCATATTTCTTTCTATTGAATTATGTGAAGATTTTATGCTCTTTTTTAATAAGAAAATTTTACTGATCCACCAGCAAATGGTTCCAACCCATCATCAAATTCCAGTCCTTAAGAAACCAGGCCTTGACTCAAGTAAGTTCGACAATTATCGTCCTATTTCAAATTTGTCATTTTTGGCTAAAACTCTTGACAGGATTGATAATTCCCAGCTCTGTGATTATCTTTCCAGTAATAGCCTTTTAGAAACGTTCTAATCTGGGTTTTGTTCTCAACACAGTGTTGAGACCGCACTTGTAAAGATATCAAATGACCTACTATTAGCTGCTGATTCTGGACTTTTATCGATTCTTATACTCCTTAATCTTAGCGCTGCTTTTGATACTGTCTCACATGCCATACTATTGAACAGATTGGAATCTATTGGTATTACTGGTACAGCCCTTTCTTGGTTTCATTCCTATTTTTCAGATCGCACGCAATTTGTACAAATTAAACAG